>VDFB02375738.1:0-15195 GCA_007258455.2 Sequoia sempervirens | reverse complement strand
TAAGGAAAAAATATCTATTATTCAAATGCAAAATACTTTCCTCTCTGGAAATTTCAAAGGCAATATAACAATATAAAGAAATATATGATCGACATGCTTCTCGATGTTATATTGAGCAACTACTTCAATCAAGAAGGCTTAGAAACTTAGTTTTCAACAACAATCGTGCCTTTTTCACGATGCAAATAAATAAACTATGATGACTCTAGATTTGACCCATTTCAGGGGTCGGGTGGTTCCTTTCATAGATTCAAAGCCACAAACGGAATTTTCCCTTATGGGCATCCTAGCTTACCCATAACACATGCAGTAAAATATATATCATGCAGACTCAATCTATATGTTATTCAAGTAAAAATACTCCTATCGATCATGAGGATCAATTTCCTTATAAGGCTACAATGAGTTGATCTTATACATTTCATTGGTTTATTAGGATGAGGGCAATCCTCTTCATGCAACACAATTTCCACATTTCTCAGTAAAGAATGATTTTCCCCTTTCCATTATAGGCCTAGCCGATAATGGAAGGCGATGCATTGAAAGGTGAAACAAAGTAAAAAAAGAAGAAGAAATACAAAGGTTTATATCCTCTAATAGGTTCAATATGCACACCTCTACAATATTCCAACACCAAAGGATACACATTCGATCAGAATGCGTTATTTCGATAGCCATGATGTGGCTTACATTGGCATACGAAGTATCACATAGTTGCTCTTAAAGGGGTTCAATGCCTCGGTCTAGAATAAAAGGCTAGCCATTTAGGCTCCATTGAAAATGCTTAAACAAGTAGGCCATAGCCTTGCAATCCCTAGAGGGTGGTCACTACATTGCACCATCAACTTTAGCCGAGACACACACACACAAACAAAAAATATTCAAGATGTTGTGCTATCGGTTTCCAAAAATGCAGTGATGATCATTGACTTGTCATGACAATAAAGATAGTGAAATCGATATTGATTCAAAGAAAGCCGAGTTACCTCTTTGGTTGATCTTTTTAATGAGACTTTCCTAATATTTTTCCACCCCTTTGTACTCTTCTATGCTTTTTTGTTGTTGTCGATTTCTTTCCCCCAAGAATCGCTTTCTTCTTTTTCCACTACCATTCATTCTTAAATGGTAACCACACCTTTGCATGCGGCTTGGTGTTGTCATTATGGCTTTTTTGCCATAGCCGTCGCCGCCCTCTAATTTCGAACATTGTCTTAAAGATTTTGTAGGCCACATCCATCATGAGCTTGCCTTGTAATATTCATTGATTTTCCTCTTTCTAATTCATTACATATTGGTTATCAACTTAATTTCAAATTAAATTCATTTATGAATACATATATACTTATATATTTGTATCTCTATAGATTTAAATGATTTCATTCACATATTATCATGCATTCAAATAATGTTTATATATCTATATATATATATGTGTGTGTGTGTGTGTGTGTGTGTGTGTGTGTGTGTGTGTGTTTTAATAAAAACATTCATATAAAAGTTACTTGTTTGGAGTGACTCAAAGGTTCCATACACTATCATTTTAAGTAAGGAACTTGAATTTTCATTTCGAGCATCTTTATATATATATGGATTTATATATTTCTACACTAAAGAAAAGTATTTTCTTTACATTGCTCACTTTCATTTCCTTCAAAATCACAAAGTTTGAATAGACAATTTAATCTGCAAACCATTTATTTTCAAACACTAAAATAGTTCAAGTCAGGAAATCACGTTATCTTATATGTGCAAATCAATCAAATGCAAGTCATCATGCCATTTTTGGTGTGTGCACCTAGATTCCAATTGGCTTACCATTTGATCCGGCTAAACAATCCTACTTCAACCGTGTTCTCATCCTTCAACCTACCACCCTACAATTGCACACACTTGCACTTGCAAATTGATTAGTAATGTTCAATTGTTGATGACATATAAAATAGTTTTTAGAAATTCACAAAGTCAACATTAGTCAACTCCTTATATTCAACATTTGAATATTCCAGCATCTCCATTTAATATTTAATTGAATTTCATCAATAATTCAATTTTCTGTATTTAAATAAATATGCAATAAAATTGGGTTATGACAGAATATTTGTACCAAAGGTTACACCAATCAATAAATTTTGAAGATATGTATATAATTATGAAGGACAAATAACATTATCAAGATCTTGAAAAAGTAATTGTCCAATGATAGAGAGATCTTGCTATCTACATGTGTATCATGATCAAAATTAGATTGTTCATTATGATTAGGCTCAATGGGTATCTCATCATCATAAAAATTGGAAGCCATAGAGAGTTTAGCCAAGTATTTCTTGTCAAAATTAAATTGAGGTTTTAACTATATATTAGAATAAAAACACTAGAATGATAACCAATTATAATTAACGGTAACTATGACTATGAATTTAAAAAAAAAAATGAGTTTTAGATTTTAAGACCAACAATCAAAATCCATAAATTATAAGATAAATCATAAGGAGATGTAAGAGTGGAGGGGCTCACCAAAATGAAAGGAAGAATAGAATCCATTTAAAAAATAAAAGCTTAGGGAAAACTAGTTAAATAAACACAGTTAAACAATTAACCTAGGATTAAATAGTTGGTGCTAGCAAAAACTCAAAGTAATGTGCTAAAACAAATATAAAGGCGCTTAGTTGCAAATTTAATACAAATATGTTTTGACAAATGGCTAAAAGTGATTTTCCAATATGCAAAATAATGAAGAATGGTCATACAAATGCATCAAAATTTGTAAAATCAATGCCCATCACTATGGGTCACTTTCATAACTACAAGATTGATTATGTATATGTGGATTTGACTTGCACAAGTGTACACATAATATGGATGCATGGATTTGATCTCTATAATCTTTAATTTTCACCTTCAATTCACCTTGAATGACTATATCTATTTTTGCATTAAAAGTTTGGTTGTGTGGTCATAATTTTGCCAATGATAGGGAATATGTCTTCCCTTGGTCAAAACCCTAGCATGCCAAGTCAACAAAATTTGGAAATTATTGAAGAAAATAAGAAAACATGTAGTAATAATTTCTCTAATTATGTGAATGAATGTATCTTAAATGATCTTGTTGAATTATTTCTAGGATGATCAAATGAACTAGGGTTAGTCATTAAATACAACTCCAAAGGACATGCAAATAAAACATTTCATATTACATAGGCACACAACAACTAATTGGAAGGATTAGATTAGCTATAGATTTAAATTTGAAAACTAAAAATGTTGGGGTCATTTTCATAAAACACACAATTGACCTAGGTCATTTGCACAAATTATGGATTTGACTTTGGGTGAGGGATGAATAAGCTAAGGATCAAGATCAATCCTTATGAGTCAATATGAAATAAGGTAATAATTGAGCTATATTTCAACTTTAAAAAATTACACAACTTAAATATACATTTACCATTACATAAGAATAACTAATTCAAAATAGATCCGCACAAAAAGATAAAAATGCAAAGATTTGCAACCTTTTGTAAGCACAAGAGTCAGAGTAAGAGGGAAACATTGATAGATGGACCAAAACATTCCAAAAGGCTTGGATTGTTGACCACTAATGGTAATGTAAGTCAAGGCATGAACAAACATCTGTATATGCTAAATAAAATGAGGACCAAACCCACACACTTGAAGCATGCCAAGAATAAAAGGCCACTCAATGTAGTCATAAACCTTAAAAAAATAATTTTGATAAAAATGATAGATTGTTGAGAGCATTAAACCAATTCCATTCCTTCCCAAATAATAATAATATTGTTTAAGATAAATCTAGATTTGATGAAGCCAATTTGTTCAGGGTAGACAAGTTGAATAAGAAGAGGCCTAAGATTAAGAGCTAGAGCTTTAGCAATAACATTATACAAGACATTCAACAAACTGATAGGCCATTAATTGTAAATTTGTTCATAGCCTCTCGCTTTAGGTTTGGATTTGATATTCTATTTATTAATTAAATTTCCTATGGATTTAGAATGAAAGGCCTTGAGATAGACCTTATGAAGATCACCACCCTTTGTGTTCTAAAAGGATTCATAGATTTCACAAGGAAATCCATCTTGAATTAGGAGCTTTGTTATTATACATTACAAAAATAACCTCCCACAAATCATCTTTAGTGAGAATATGATCACAAATAATGTGTTGTGAGTTAGAATCATAGCAAGGAACCGGATTAAGTCATTGCCACAAAGCAACATCCTTAGCTAGAGTATACTCTCAAGTAACAAAAACTTGTGAACAAAGGCTTGAAGAATGTTATGGAGCTCATTAAGGAGTTTCTACCCTTCCCTAATTTACATAATGGCTTGGGATGTGTGGGGATCAAACTCACAAAGTATAGAATATTTTTTTTGAGACCTTGTCTCCAATCTTAAGCCAATGGAGTCAAGCTTTGATTTGAGCTCCATACGCAATGTGAGCATCTACAATCTACTTCTTGTGGTAAAGCTAACCCAATCTAAGTTGAGCATCAAAATCAAAAGGGAATGCTTCCAAATAAATGTTGGCTTGGTATAGATTTTAGGTGGTGACCTCATGTGATCAATGGCAAAAATGAGTCAATTGAAGCCTATTGATGTAAAGAATCTAGGAGGTATGGGTGATGACATCATCCCACTAGGCTATCCATCTAGTCTCATATATGGGACATGGCTACATATTCCAAACACATTGAATGTGATTAGACATGGCATTGCAATTAAACAATGACACATTTAGAAAGATTTGTGTCTTGTCTTGGGGTTTATCAAATCATCACTCAATACAAGACTATATTATAAAGTGGTACAAAAGGACAACATTTGATAATTGGTAGTAAATAACATCTAGCAAAGGAGGAAAAAAATTAAGCTAACATATAGTGTGATTGAGATGATTGAATACTCTATCAGAGCTTGCTCTAAGATTACTCCAAGTGTACCATGTCATATGATCTTGGCAATGGCCAAGATTGGCATAAAAAAGTCCTAATTTATTGCGCATAAAGCACCAAGCCTCTCTTTCCTCAAATTCCAACTACATAGACAAGAACCCACATTTATCATAAGACATTTTAATCATATAAAAATCCCTACATATAATTTAAGTGGTTGCAACCATTCAATTGGAAATCCACCTCCAAAAGGTAGATCTCTCAACAACGCCATTCTAAGAAAAAGCAATAATAACTTTGAAGAAACGTTTATTAATCTTGAAAAGAGCCCAAAATGCTTGATTAGTGGGGTCACATCCCTAGTGATGACACCACCTTGACCCATTTCATGGTTGCTACAAAAAAAATAAATGGAAGGCCAACAGACACAAGTTGTAGAAAACAAAGAACTAGAAATTTTAACCTCTTATAAATAGAGAATGCCCAAACCTATAACTTGTAGTTGAGTGTATCAGACAAAATAATTTTGGGGGGAGGTCCATCAAAACCTTGAACATTCCAAGAGATACAATCAATAAATGAGTGTCAAGAGTTATCTCATTGTTATCTAGCTCATTTAGAGTGGAATAACTCTTCTACAAAAGAGCATCAACTAATTCAAAAATTTCTATGAGGAAGTTAAGTTGAATAGGTCTATCTTTTTAGCACATTCTCCTCCTTCCAAATGCCTTGATGGGCTACAAGACCTCCATTGCCTATTTGAGGGAGGGCAAGCATGCTAAACAATGTTAGCTAGTGGTTGAGATAACAATGATGTCACTAGTATGACTCTCATATATTTCGCTTCAAAAACCTCCCTAAGAGGAGCTAAAATAGAAAAATAAATCAAAATAGATCCACAACAGAAAGAAAAATTTAAAATTTTCTTAAAGACTTTCTCTGGGTCTCTAGTGATGGGCATTATGGATTTCATTGTGTTTCTTTGGATTATTGTTCTCTTCCCCATGATGTTGGTGGTTTGGGTTTGCTTTCAATCCATTGGAAAGGTATTTCCTTTTGTGTCAAATGGATTCTCAAGGCTCTTGAGGGAAATTAAGCCCAAAAAATTCTCTTTAGACATTGTATCAATTTATATGTGTCTTCTAAATGACTAATGTGGAAAGGTTTGGACCTTGATACTCTCCCTATTGCTAGGGATCCAATTCAAATTCAAGAAAATTTTGTCATTAAAAGCATTTGGAAAGCCTACAAGACTATCAATCCTTGGCTTTTTTGTGTGGGAAATAATTTTTGTAATGGACTTTCAATCAAGCAACAATCTATTTGGTGGTCTCTTGTTCTTTCTTGTCAAGACTTCCCTTTGGCCAAAGTGCCATAGATTCATGCTTTGATATTTTTCAAAGGTGGCATTAGAAATCTTCTAGATCTCATCCATATGGTTACCAAGAATTTCCTTTCTTGGCTAGAGATTAAAAGAAAATAAAGGTTGTCTAACCAAGATTAAAAGACCTTTGAAGCTATTATTGATGTCATTCCTCCTTGTATGGTCCACAAAACTAGGGTCAAGTCATTCAATCCTTGGTGGAAGAATTGAAAATGGTAGCAAATTATATTTGTGGCTTTCTCCTCATATTTCTATGGTTGGCCGACTAAATCATTGCCGATAACTTTAGTCTTCTATGGGAACTTAACATTGTAGATTCCAGGTTATCTAGTCAACTATTCTTGAGCCAAAATTGTCTCACTTTGCTTGGTGTATTCTATATCAAGGTCTTCCACTTGGTACTCATTTAATGTATTTGGGAGTTCCCAATCCTCGTTTATTTTGTGGACAATTGGAGACTCTCAATCATCTTTTTTGGTTTTGTACCAGAGCTGAAAAAACTTGGAATTATATTCATGATTTTTCCAAGCCATTTAGACTTGCTCCTTTTTCATGGCATATGGTTTTCCAGGGGATTAGCATTGTCTCTCTTTCAAGTATACCCACATTTGGCATGCTTTCAAGGTGGAGATTCTCTTCAACATTTGAAAAGATAGAAATCTTATTCTTTTTCCAGGATGTTCTAGTAATGTTCATCTCTTTCTTTACACTAAAGTTATGATTTGCTCTAATGTGCTTATGTAGATTTTAGTGTAGGCTAACAAAGTTCTAGTTGAGGTGGTCTATTTGCAAGAGATTTTAGACCATTGGGGTAATGCTCTTTGCATTGTTGCCAAAATTCTACCTCCTTTCTCTTCCCCTCCTCGAGGACATTGGTGAGGTTGCAACTATTTTTCCAGAAGAGATCATGTTTCCTAGTGTCATGACTCTCAACCCCCAAGAAGCATAGATGACAATGTCCATAGTTGGTCCCAACCCTCACAACCACCTTTTGCTTCCTCTCATGGGCGTGATGCTCCTGGTTGACTTAACTCTAATAAGGTTCCTTGACTATATCTAGCCATTTCTCCAATGCATGCTCAACAACCTTCGAAGGATATTCCTAAGGATGAGGGTGCACTTATTGGTTGGGAGCTAGTCAATGATAATCCTGCCCAGGTGATGTACATGAGAAAGTTGAAGGTAAAAACCCCTTTATGCTAAAATTGCCTTAATTGCTTAGACTTTTTATGTTATGTTTGAGCTTGACCCTTTAACTTACTGTCTTTCATTTGAACTTGATCCCATCCAAATTTCAAGAATATACCCATTTATCATCCATTTTTTAATAATTATTATATTGTTATCTTTTATATAATTAAAAGTTTTATTTATAAAAAAAATCTAACCTTTAAATATCTTAAAAGTGAAAGTCCACCCCGAATAAATATTAAAAAATAAGAGCTAGAGAATAGCGAAGTTCCTGCCAAAAAGTGTAAAAATAGTCTTGTTTTTATTTGTTGTGTTTGCTGTGTTTTAGCAACAATGTAGTAATATATTCATTAGTTGCATCATAATATAATATCATTGAATTATATTATTAGGGTTATGTTTATTGTTAGGTCTAGGATTAGGGTTAGAAAGAGTTAGGATTAGGGTTATGGTTAGGGTTAGGGTTAAAAATAACAATAGGGCTAAGGTTAGGGTTATGATTAGGAGTAGTGTTACGATAACTCATTTAAATATAAATATAACATTGATTATAAGTCTGTAAGTATTAGTTTTGATAGTTGAGGATATTAATTGACTTAATGCAGTATAAAATATTCTAAATTTACTTATCAATATAACGTAATTAGACGTGAAAGTTTTTAAGGAAATGTGATGATTTAGTGTGAATGTTTGTTTTAAAGTTTATATATATATATATATATATATATATATATATATTTCATTGCTATGTTTCCTGGTTAGACAACAAAGATTGTAAGGAAAGTTGTTGAATGAATGAAAATGTAAATTTGCAATAATTATTATTAGTATATTAAATCTTAAAGACAAGAATAATTGATACTATTCATATAAAATTTTAACTTGTAAAATGTTTAATAAATTATGTATGGTTGGACTTGTATATGTTTATGAATAAGAAAAATAATTTTAATTTAAAAAAAAAGTTAAACATAATAGTAAATAACAAAAAGAGAGGATATATAGCACACATTTAACATTCTATTTAAGAAAAATAAATTATGTATGTATAAAATAATAACTTGTAAAACAGTCAATAAATTATGTATTTTTGCACTTCAATATTTGTATGATTAAAATAAAAAATATTTGTTTTTTTTTCACATTAAAACATCAAAGAAAACATCTTAGTTCATAATTGATTGTAGTGTGAATGTAGTTTTGCAAAATAATGATGGTAGATTTATATTGGATACTCTTATTTTACCCCTTAAAAAAAATAGTAAATAGGCATTTAGAGATGGTTAAAATTTTATTCCAAATATTTCTTAGATAATATTTAAATTTAAAATATTGCGGCTCTATAAAGAATACAATAATCTAATATAATATGTTATAAAAATATTTAATAATATAATATATTAAATTATTTAAAAATAATATATTACATAATTTAAAATTAAAATATAAAATTATAATATTATTATTTAATATATTATATTATATATTAGATGTTAAATATGTTACATATTATATTCTATATATATTATAATATTATAATACGATGTTAAAATTATATATGTTACATATAGTATATATATTATAATATTATAATATTTTGTTAAATTAATAATATAATATATTAAAAATATATTATTTATTTGAATTTGCTACTAGATAATTTTATATATTTGAATTTATTATTTAAATTATATTTTATTTAAAATATGACAATAAATAAATGAATAGAATGAAAATATAACAAAAATCCATCCTTAAATGTTTTGTTATATATTTTGCAAATTTACTTTAAGAATATACAAATTTTTGTCAAATAAGAAAACAAGTTGAATTCTCATTTGTTAAAAACAAAATTAGTAATAACTTATGGAACTAAAAAACACATACTTACCACAACTTTACCTACTCAAAATTCACCAAGGGCAGCCTTATAAACCCCAAAAGTACAAAGAAAGATTATCAAGGGCACCCTTAAAACCCAGGTTATGTATATATAATTTTGATTTACTGTGGGAGGAAGAGGGACGAGAATTTGGACTATACAACTCTGAAAAAGGCTCTTATAAAACATTTTCAGGTTGCGGACATTAAACCCACCATTTGTGATCTGTGTTGTTCGCTAATCATAACTACTCTACCTTATTCCAGGAGTTCAGCTCATCATGCAGCAGGTAGGTAGATCGCACCCAAGTCATATTTTCTTTGGTTTTTTTGTTTCTCATAAATTTTATTCGGTTTCCTCCTCCTCTTTTTCTTTCTTCTTCTTATTAATTCAAATGTTTTTCCAGTATGGGCAATAGAACATAAAACTCCCAGTGCCTGGAAATGGATTTCGAGTTTTAGTTGTAAAAAATATTTATTTATTGGGTTTCCTATTGATGCAATAGACTGTTCATTTTGCAACAAACAGGGTGGAGGAGTTGACACTGAGGTGACTTGGGAGGACCAACAGAATATCAATAAGTTTGGCAGGCTCAATAATAGGTTTCATGAACTGGAGGATGAGATCAAGGCTAAAAAGGTAAGTGTGACTAATCTGTAAAAGATCCCCTGAGGCTTCTTTGAATTTTTAGAATGAAATGATATTGGTCTTATTCATAGGGCAATGTTTTCGTGGTGTTGATTCCAATCAAGGGTATTGGCAACATAGCTTTAGAGCCAGGCATATATCATGGTCAGTCTTTCTGTTTTTTGTTTTGTTTCTTGTGCGTGAATCATTATTGGTTTCAATAGTAGAAATCTAGCCTTTGACATATCACCAGTATCTCAGTGGTTAATTTTTTATTTCGGGTAAGAGATGGAGAAAAGAGGAGCCTGGTCACTAGGTTATTAACTTGGGCGGTACAAAATTTCAACAATACATGAGGGAAATAGAGAAAAGGGGCTTCATAACTAAGCGGTATCTGGCTTTGCCATGACTTAAAAAGTTATCTTATCTGTGTGGGGCCTATTTGATCATGGCATAAGTACTATGTATATATGTATGTATGTTTATGTCTGTATTTTAGGATGTCTATGTGTCTGTAGGTATGCTAATGCCTTTGCGTACAGCCTAAAAAATTGTGATAAATATCATGAATGTGTTCTTTTATATTTATATATGTCTATATATATATTCTGAGCTGGGAATTGGCCCCGGGCTGGGATCTGAGTGAATGCAGGAAGAACGTGCTTACAATAAAAAAAGTTGTTTTTTAAATGAAAAAAAGCAAAAAAAAACCCTAACTAACAGCTTTTATAGTCTCAGTTGAGGATGCTGGGCATGTGGCTGGTACATAGGACTTGCATAGTGCACCTAGTGGGAGTGGCACTGTTGCTGCTTGTGTTTCTAACGAACCAGATGATGACGTTGATGCTCTCAATGAAAAGCAATATGATGATTTGTAGTGATTTTCCATGTGCAACTAAACTAATGTAAACCATTTTAATTTATTTTATCATTTGGCAATTGACATTGAATTATCATTATCAGCTGTGTTATGTATTTTATTTTGTACATTTGTGTAAATTATGGTTATATATTAATATACATAGTGTGGCCGAATCCATCTGTACTAAACCTGACATAATATCCCCATTTTTTGAGTGGTCATCTAATGGGGTTGGTTAACCTATCCTATTCTTGTAGGCTAAGCCGGAGGGAAAAGGGAATGACTTAATTGATTAAATATTATATCTAATCAGTTTTATTGGGCAAATTGAAGATATGAAGTGACTTCCTATATTTTAATGAGCCATTTGGTGAAGGAGAAATAATTAAATAAAATGGCCTTGAAGGTGGACGACCTAGGCAAACTGTAACATGCCAATTGTTCAACGAAAGTAAATTCACTATATTTTAACCTCAAGTAAATAATCTATGTTCAAAACTCAGACCAATAAATTTTTTCTTGTAATTCAAAGACTATACGCACATCTGAAATAACACATATTCCAAACTTTCCATTTGCATTATAATTGAAAATTACAATCTTTTCAAAACAATAAAATCTCAAGATAATATTTCTTTCATTACAACTTCCATAGAAATGGATATAAGGAAACATACATAGCTCCTTGAGCTTCATAAGCAATAGTGACAAATGGTTTAGGAAATCCCTTGCAAATCTCGACAGACAACTGATGAGTAGAAGCATTACTCAAGCGCTTTCCGCCAACAACGGACTCAAATGCGGTCCCCCGCACATCTGCCACATATGGCAAGATGGCCCTACCCTTCGACAAAAAGATTGGTTGGTAAAACACCATAACAAATAGCCTTCTTGAGTTTAGCGTTGTGTCCTACAAACTAGAACCTAATCATGCGGTAGCTACAACTACGAGTATGAAAATCCTGAACTAGAATTGTTTATATTGGAACACAGTGAATTGACAGTGTAAACAGTGGCTACTTACACTACTTTGGCCAAAGTTTCATATAAAAGTGTCATCTCTTCACCCACTATCCTAGCTTGATTTGGTTAATGACTATTCATGTACTATGCATAGCCAATTCCCTTCATAAGGTAATCTTTAACCCCAAGAACAACCTATGATTATAGCATTCCTACTAAGTAAACATAATGCATAGCTACATCCTTTATTGGAGAATCTAATTCGAAGGTAATCAATGAACTCTCTATAGTTCGGAAAACCCAAATAACTTGAAACGATTACAACATAAGCTACTCTAAGCTTCGTCTTCCCCTAGTATATAATACTTGTAGGAGTTAATGGTGACTCCTCAACACCCCCAAGATCAATTCAAGCACTCAAAACCACTTCCACAAGAGAGAGAATGGCAAGAAAGCTTGCTTCACAATGCAAGATTGATTGATTGTTTGATAAAGCTTGAATACAAATGTACAAGAGATACCTTGCTTATATGGGCAAGGTTGAGAGATAGGAATGAATATGATGTTGACAAATGTCATGATCCTATGACATGAGACAACCAACAACCTAATCACCTAGGAAATGATGCATCCTAGCTAGATAAGATAAGTTCTAGATAAGCCAACTAAGCCTTCTAGAAAGAATCTTTTACCTAAGTAAACTTAACAATGTGAATATGTCCCCTAATTTACCTAGTGAATGAATTAGCTAGGTACAAGACAATTATTCACACCAACACCCCCCCTTAAGTGCAACTTAGGGAGAAGATTATTATGCAAACTGTGCAAAGACTATGACCATGGGTCCCGGCTACTAGGCCATGTTAGGTACCCATTTACAATGCAAATAATGCAATCTCTCGCAAGCAGAGAAAAGGAGAAAACCCTATGGGACAAAACTCCTCTCCAAAAGAGAGAAAACAAAAGAAACAAGACAACATGATGTATGGAGGACTCAATGATACCCCCCAAGGACAACATGCATCATGTATATACAATCAAATACCCCCCCATAAGAAGGAAGTAGAGAGATAAGATATCCCCCCATGATGAAGAAGCTCCAATGCTGATGAAGAATGCCTGAAAACAAAAGATGACCCAATGTCTGCAAGCAACACATCTTCCCTTAGGAAGAAACAAGTCCATAAGCTGATGATGAAGCCACTCCATGTCCAACTGAAAGGAGGAAGCATGAATGCTCAACATGTATGCCTCTGAAAACTGATGAAGATCCTCCAAGCTTGAATGAGCCACAACAGAATCATGGTCAAACTGAACCAAGAAACATGACAAATCAAGTGATGGAGGAGACTCATGAATGTCAATCTCCAAAGACAAAGAAGATGGGATAACAGTTGTACTGAAACTGCTCATCAAAGAGGAGAGAAATCCCCTCAAGTGTGTCCTCCAAATCTGCAGTATGAGACTCCATGAACAAGCTAGAAATCCCTGTCAAATACTCATCCCACAAAGCAAGATCTGAAAAACTATGATCATCCTGCTGAATAGAAGCATCAATGGCTGAAGGAGCAGGAGGTAGAGGAGTAGGAAGCTCAGCACTGGGCTCAAGAATACCAAGGTGTAGGTGACCAAACTTCTCCTCACTATCATGGTTCACACTCAATGGAGTGTGTGATGCAGTCAAAGGAACATTATCATCTTCTGAAGCAAAATGTGAAAAGGAATATACACGAGATGAATGATCAACCATCCCGATAGCAACAATATCTCTAGTCTCCAAGTCCCTTATGTACACCCTATCTAGAGTGAACTCAACTATTTTACCTTGACCCCCATGAGTAATTTGATAAATAGAAAGGAGATTAGTGGACAAGGAAGGAACACAAAGTACATCATTGAAAGTCCCTTCCCCCATATCAATAGAACCCTTCCCACTTACCTTCATATATGTATTGTTACCCATCAATATATGAGGTGAATTACAAGGCTCAAAAGAAGAGAACATGTCCATAGAAGATTCCATATGATGAGATGCCCCTGAATCAAGAAGCCATCTATGAGATTCAAGACTTGTAGAGGCCAAGAGTTCTTGTCCTTTCATCTTGTGTAGCCCAGAAGTAGATCCTGTGTCCTGTGACTAAGATGATGATGATGGAGCTGCCGATTGAGATGTTGAAGAAGAAGTACCAGACACTGATGAGGGCAGCTTAATGTTATTCTTTTGAAGAAGGTGTGTCAGTTCATCAATCTTCTTATTATAACATCTATGCTCATCATGTCCTAATCTTTTACAATATGCACATTTTGCCTTCTTCTTTTTAGATGATTCCTCTTTAGAAGAGGATGTGGACTCAGGAGTGCTATGTGAAGGAGAATCTTTACCTTGCTCATTAGACTTGGGTGCCTTGTTCTGCTTCTTACCTATGCCACTTGAATCCTTTTTCTCCTTTGCAACAAGAGCATGAGATCTAGAAGACTTCAATGTGCCCATGTGTACCAACTTTGCTTGTTCCCTTGTGAGTTGAGCTGCAAATTCATCAAGAGAAGGCATTTTGTATGCATTTCCAAGAGCATCCATTGTAGCATAGAAAGTAGAAACAAACACTGAATAATCAGGACCAAGCTTAGCAAGAATAGAAAGTATCAACTGTTCATCCTCTTTAGTGACTCCACAATTAGATAACTGCAATCTAAGAGAATTGAGATTAGAGAAAAAGTCTTGGACATTGTCAAAATCTGAAGTATTAAGACCCATGAGTTCATTCTCCAACTTAAATTTCCTCATCTTATCTGGCTTACCAAAGAGACTCTCTAAAGTATTCCAAGCTTCATTAGGATGAGTGCAAGATGCAACATGATATCTAAGGTCTGGAGAAATGGACAACTTCAAAGTTCTAAGAGCTTCATCCCTTCTATCAAGCCATTTTCTTTTCTCTTTTGCTCCTGCAGGTTCTAGATCTTGACCAAATGTGATTCGTTGCAACTTTGATTTTAACAATAATAACTCCATTTGAGATTTCCACTCATGATAGTTATATGGAGTTAGAAGTACAACTTTTGACAAGTCCATGATACAATGAGATATTACAAGAAAAGAACAATTTTTCCTCACAATACAAGATATCAACCCCTTTGTCCCAACAAGATTTGCACTTTTTTTGCAAATTTACAACAATATATCCCAAACTATCAAATCAGCTACAAATTGAAAATATGAAAATCTGGAAATAAATCTGCAAAATGTGCATGATTAGATCTGAAGCACTCCTGAATACCTTCCAAATGCTGCAAATTTGGAGAAGATCAGAGATAGGAGCACAAAGATATGAGCTCAGAAGTAGAAAATGATGATTGGGCTTCAACCTAGAAAAAGA
>VDFB02375737.1:0-26788 GCA_007258455.2 Sequoia sempervirens | reverse complement strand
GGAAGTGATCCTTTCTTATTTTGAGCAGTGAGCTCTAGGCAGTGTGCTTGAATGCAAGTGCATTCCCATTTTGTAATTATTCCTTTTGAGTATACTCAAACTATATTGTGGATTGGCCATCCATCGTGATTTTTCCCCTAATAGGGTTTCCACATAAAAATTTGTGTGTTATGGTGTTGTGGTTGCTTTATTATTCTATGTGCATACATTTTTATTTTGGTTGAATGTTACCGCATTTTAAGGATTAGGATTAATAAAGTTAAAAATTGCACAACACCGATTCACCTCCCCTCTCAGTGTTGCTTAATTACAACAATTGGTATTAGAGCTTAGTTCCTCGAAAGGAGTTTAACAGCTTGGGGAATATCTTGGAAAGTGTTTCAATGGATTCAAGCAATCTTCAACACAACTTATGGTGGCCCTAGATGATCTTGGTCAGGCAAAAACTAAAGTATGGGAATTACAAGCAAATCTCATGAATGTTGAGAGATTCATTGAGTCATTGAAAGAAAAAATCAATAAGCCCAAGGAGAAGAGAAGGGAACTTTGTGATCAGATCAAGCAAGAAGACAAAAAATGCATTGTAGATGAACAACTGAGTCAATCCCTAAAGGAAAAGACAAAAGAATGTGAATTTTTTTTTAGAGATAATGTAGTCCTAAAGCATGAGACGAAATCTATTATGATGAGGATGACCAAGGAGATTGAAGACAAGAAGAAGAATGAAGAAAAGATTACTCAATCCTTGAAACATAAATCTGAAGAATGCAACTGAGTTACTGATGGATTCATTCAGTTGGAACTTGAGTTGGAGCAAACCAAACACAATGAGGAAGAGCTTGAAAATCAGATTGATGATCTTAGAGATGAATTTGCTACAGAAAATGAATTCAAGGAGAAGTTCAAGATTAGCTCAACCAAGCTTGATCAACTAATTAAAATTCAAAGGATTGATGGCGACTAGTGAGGTCTTGGATATGAGAAAGGAGAAAGTCCCAGATCTGGACAGAGGATATTTAGACAAGGAAATTAGATGAACAACACTATAAGGTATCCGGTAAGACAACCTAATGCTCAAAGATTTAATGGTAATTGTTATGTTTGCAATAAATTTGGTCATATGGCGACTCAATGTAGAAGTAGAATGAATTCAAGTGGTCCATCATTCTCTAGTCAGTGCTTTAATTGTAACAAGTATGGTCATAAGTCAAATGAATGCAAAAACATGATGAGCAACTTTTATAGAGATGTTAGATGTTATACATGTAATAGATTCGGCCATATTGCTCACGAGTGCATATCAAGAGAAAATCAGTGGAACAATTGGTCTGGACAAAGAAATGTGGTGCGATTTGTAGAAGAGGTCCGATAAATCAAAGAAGAAACTTGTAGAAGGATGAAAAAGGAAAAGGGAAAGTCACTTCAAATTAGATCAGGAAGCAGATGAAGAAGAAATGGGTGAAGAAGAGTCCCTCTGTTATAGAAAATGAGCCAGCACCAGAATCAACTTCTAGTAATTCCTCCAAGAATTAGATTAAGGCCTTTGGCCTAGGGGGAGCTATCAAGAAAATCCTTCCAATCCCTTGTCGGTAATTGACACTCGGATGTGGATAAGTGTAGTGATTGCATCAATGATCAACATATGTTGTTGAACAATTGGAGAGAGTATTTATGTAGAATTGAAGGTCCGCAAAAGAGTTATCTTTCATAGTATATGGAAACATGGTATTTAGATGAGTTAGGGAAAAATCATTTATTGCATCAAAAAGGTTAGGTGTGAAAATGATAAAAGGTCATTTCTATCTTTCATTTGTCACTTTGAACTTTGACAAGAAGTTTGAAGAGCTCTGAAGAAAACTTTGGCAAAATTTGGCAAGGATTCAAGTGTGAAGGAAATTTGAAGATCAAACCCTAATCCAACAAAAAGGTATTTATCGAGAAAACTTGTAAACTTGTGAATTTGTGAATATGGCTACTCCATTGGTAGTTGAAGTCAAGGATAGACCCCGTCCGAAATTCAAGTGGCATCCTTTTAAGTCTCTTAAGATCAATCCCTTAGGTGCATTTTCATTTGTTTTGTATGACATCTTGCATATTGAAGACATTAGGGCATATATTCATACTAATATTGAGGAGTTGGGGAGCTTGCAATTGCTAAATTTATATTCCAATCACATTGTTGGAGAGGATTTCTATGTTAAGCCCAGATTCAAAACCCTAGAGGAGAATAAATTCACACAAATTGTGAAATTCCCAGTGTTTGATGAAAATAAATGGGTCCGGTATATCTTAAGTCAAGTTCATGCAGAATTTATGTGGTTGAGTCAACCTTTCAAGATTACAAAAGAATCCATAAGCTCTGTTATAGGCTTAAATTCCTCTGGTGGATTTTCGATCTTGAAGTCTGTAAAGAATCAAACAGTCACTTATGCAACTGGTTCAATATTCGATAGAAGAGCAATGACAATTGATAACATCATTGATGGGGGTGTGAAATTTTCCTCAATGGTCATTGGTTACAAGATATATCACTCTAACTAAGAAAATTTTGTATCTGGTACAACCATATTGCAACATATAAGACGGTAAAGGAAAATGCAAAGTATGATTTATGTGAGTTGCTTCAAAGTCAGCTTATGGAGAATCTTGGTAAGATCAAGAAAGACAAGAAGAATTCCTTTAAATATGGTAATCTATTGTTGTGTTTGTTCTTTTATTTCATGAATGAAGTTTCAGAAGTTGGGAAAGTGCATTGGAAAAATGATAAGCCTGTTGTTGTTCAAATTAGAGACATCTTGTATGGAATTGGTAATATGAAAGCTAGAAAAACTACAATTTGGGGATATTTCAAGAACTTTCAAAACGTGATGCAATCCATGGAAAGAATTCCTACTTCTATTATGGATAATTATAAGGATATAATATATTTTATGGTGGACATTGATCAATGCTTGATGGAAGCAGCAAAACCTAGAACTATTTGTGAAGTTGAGGAGAGAATCTTGGAGCTATATGCACAACATTTTTTGAGTAAGCCTTTAGATCTATCTGAAGAGAGGTTTGGAACATATGCAAAGAAAAATATGAAAGTCCATGAGCAATCAAAGAAGCCAATGATAGTCTGAAGAGTAAGGAAAGAAGTGGAAGTCTTTGCAGAAAGCATGGGCATATCTAAAGAAGCTATAAGAGAATCCAGAAGGATGAGAGAACAAGTTGAAGCCAAAAAAGAAAAAGAGCCTGCTAAAATTGAATATGCTAGTCCAACAACATCCTTTTCCTGAACTAGATCAACAAGGAGCTTCACACCCCTATATGGTCATGCAAAGAAATCAACCCCTTGTAAAATCCAAAATTAAGAAATCTGTTAAAAGGAAGAAGGATAAGAGCACAAGAGTGTATACAGCTATTTCAAAAGATGATGAGATAGAATATGATGAATAAGTTAGAGAAATAAAGCATATGGGAACCCAAGCAACAACAATAGTCACTAAGGACAAATCCTTCGGTGAAGAGGAGAAAGCAAAGAAGAAGATGAAGTCTGACGAACCAAGTATGTCTCTAAAAGAAGTTGAAAGAGGTATAATTAAGGATGGTAATCTTAAGCCCCTATGTGAAGGGTATGGTACCTTTGATATTGTTGGCCAAAGAGTTCTTGAAGAGGCTACAATACAATATTTGAACAATTTCAATATGACTCTTGTTGAGATAATGACACAATTGCCTAAGGAATTGTATGAAATTTTGGAGATGAGGAGAGTTAATGCTAGATAATGACTCCGTTTGACCATTTTGGGCCTCAAAGTTTCATCTTGACCCCCAAAATCCCAATTTTAGTGTTTTTGAAAAATTATTTTTGCTCATAACTCAACATGCATATCTCGAATCTGGGATGTTAGTTGGCAATTCATCCTATCTCACCAATGGGTATTTCTTGGAAAAAATTCGGACTCTCAAACATACGACCATGAGGTTTCCTAAAATGGCAAAATTTGACAATTTTTTAAAATTGCCAAATTGGAAAAATCTGCTTGTCAACACCTTACATCCCTTAAAGCCCCGGAACTCGGTGTAGAATTAATTCAATCATATCCTTCAATAATTCTAGTCTTCGATCCAATCCTCATCTGAGCTTTAATCTTATCCCAATCTGAGCTTAGCCAAACCCCTAATCTGGGCTTTCATCCATCTGCAACAAAGTCTTAAGATCCTTCCCTCCATCTTCTTCAATTTTGTCCCATTCATCCATTCTAATAAATCCATTCACTCATTCCATGTAACCATTCATCTGCTTCGAACTTTCATCTATCATCTCAAACATTCATCAAACCTCCTATCCTTTCACACTCTCATTCCATCATCTTGATCAATCATTTACTCATTCTAAGTAATCTTCCACTTGTTCCAAGCATCAGTCATCTATCCATTTGGTCACCTTTTCCTCATCCAAATCCTTATCCCTCTATCCAATCCACCCAAACAATCATTTTTCCTCCCCCATCCCTATCCTATATCTTTATCCAATCTTCCATCTTTATCCTCATCCCATCTCCTAATCCCTTGTCATTGGTATCTAGCTATAGGCTTTACCCCATGCAATCCAATGTCATCCATCTTATCATCATCACTTCTGCTTCTTTTGCACATCTTTTCTATCTCATCATTCATCATTTCACCATTCATCTATATGGCATGTCATTTGCCCACTTCATCTTTGATGATTTGGCTAACTATCCCATCCCTGAGCTTTCTATAGTCACTATCGTCCAACATCATCTATCTTATCACTTCATCATTCATCTATCTTGTCCCATCGTGTCGGTCCAATCATTTTATCCCCTTATCTAGGGTCATCTCATCCTCTTTCATCCATCATTTGTTGTCGGTCTTTAGTCGAACTACGTTGCCCCTATGCTTTCACGTAGGCAAGGTCGATCATTTGATCCGCCCCCGGGGTTCCATCATCAGTCTTCAACTCTTGTTCCTATTGTCTATCCCATCTTTACCATCCATCAAGGTCTCCATCTTGGTCAGTCGTCCACCTTTCACCGAACTACGAGGGCTCTGCGCTTTCACGTAGGCAGGGCTAATCTTTGATCGGCCCCTGAGCCCCTAGGTCTTTAGGTTTTGTCAGTCCCATGTCTTGTCTCCCTTGTGTCGTGTCATCAAGCTATGCCCTTATCTAGCCAGTTCTTCACAAATGAGATCCACTTGTATCATGACATCCAATCAATTTTTGAACATCCTGCGTCATAACGATCTTTTAGTTTCATATCCATCATCTTTGGTCTCAACAGGATGCATCCTTCCTAACAGACCTCATCAATCCAATCCATCCCCTTGATCCTATGGCAATGGACGTTTGAAATTGATTGTGATCTTTTGATGCTTTTGCCTTTTGTTTATCATTTGAGCTCCCTATCATCACTTGTCAAGACCGCCATAATCCATCATATTATGGTGTGTTTTGATTGGTCAACATAGGGACATATCTTGATCTTTTTATGTCTATTTGTGTCTTCTTGGTTGTCCCACGTAGTACCCACCAAGACCCCTGAGGTCTTGTGTTATGCTGGGGCATCCTTTTGTGCTTATGGTTATCTCAATACCTGGCCCGACCAAGGTCTTTTCCTCGGGACCTTGGGGTGTTGGGATAGCCTTTTTGTCTGTTGTGTTTGTTTTATGCATTAGACACTAATTCACCTTGGTTCTTCATACTCTGGTGTCTTGTGTTTGATGCTATAGCAAAAACCAGTGCTCCAAAGATGATAAATTGCATTTAGAATTGCATCTCATTCTCCATTCTATCGTCTTGCATATATCCCCCCATCCATTCATCATTCATCCTTCATCTTTATCTCTATCCAATCTCCATCCATTCCACTTAGCCTGAATCACCTAATCATATCCTTGGTCTACTTCTCAGTCTTGTTACCAGCCTTGACCCATCATCGTCATCATCCATTAGTATCCTTCCCTATCCCTTTGGTGTTGTTTTGGGATGTATCCTTCCCTCATCAACAACACTTTCATCATCATCATCGGGAGGTATTCTTCCCTATCCTTTAGTGGTGTTTTGGGATGTATCCTTCCCTCATCAATACCACTCAGTGGGATGTACCCTTCCCTATCCTCGTGTTGTTTTGGGATCTTTAATTCCCTCATTGACAACACTCCATCCATCATCAACCCACTTTGGCTTGTACCTTGACTGGGGCAACATCACCTTTTGAAATCCATTTGTGCTTCATCCATCTCCTATCGCTTCTCCTTCCCTCTTCCCATCACCTTGCATCCTCTTCCCATCACCTTGCATCATCTTCCTCATCTCCCCTTGCATCACATCATCTATTTCGAGAGCACACACGTGTTCTCTTTAACCCGCATGTCCTCTCGAGGGGGCATCAATCCCTACTCTTCATCTTCACCCTCATCATCTTCCTTCCTAGTTACTTCTTTGAATGACTGGGGCATCTTTTCCAATCTAACCATCTTCTTCTAGGTTCTATATTTTAATATTCTTTGAAATGATGCTACTTCGTAACACCATCTCAAAGAGGGGCAAAATGTAGATATCCAAATTTGGACACTTAATTTATCCAAATTTATCACCTTTCGTCTAAACATCCTCTTTAGTTTTAAGCACTAAATAATATTACTATTATTTAATTCACACCTTTAATTCTCAAGAATCCTAAGGTATTTAAATTAATAATTAAATACCTTACCCTCCTTAATCCTCTTTTCATCAAATAAATTAAATAAATATTACATTTATTTAATTCCTCACATGTCATTTTCATCTAATCCTAATCCATCTCTTAATCTTTTCATTAAGGATGTGCACATGCCTAATCCTTGATTAGGATGTGTCACATCCTCCAACTTTTGCAAGTTGGCTTTTAATCCTAATTAGCCCCTAATTATCCTCTAATTACTTATTAATTAAGCCTAATCATTCTCCAAGGAATTTTTAATTCCTTTTTATTTGTCCTAGATTCTCCTCCTTTATATGTGAATTTTTAACTATTCCATCCTTCCAAGGCTTCTAGAACCTTTGACTTGTCACACCTTCACATGACCCACCTGACTTGTCACACCTTCACATGTGACCAAGTCCCACCTTTGGGAGCCCACCTTTTATCCTTCTCTAGATTCCTAGAATGTGAATTTTAATTCACATTTATATCCCCAACCACCTTTCCTTTCTCCCATAGATTTTTGAGGAATTCTAAAATTCCTCAAATGTCCCTTTCACTCCCACTCTTGGGGACAAGAACCTTTTGTGGAAATCCTCTCATCCCCCAAGGTGCATGTCCTTTTCCACCTCATGTACCTTTTTGACAACTCATCTCCACCTCATGTCCTCTTGTCCACTTCACCCTCCACATGTCAAGATGTGAGGGCTTGTGGGTTCTCAACCCACCATAGCCCTTCATCTTGGCCTTGTTGGAGCAATCTTGACCCTTGAATTCTCTAGAGAATTCAAATTCTCCTATAAATACCCCCTCCTCAAGGGCATTTCCACAACACTTCATTTTTTAGCACCCACATGCTGCCCATTTTCCTTCTCAAACACTTAGCTATCTTGCACCCTTATGTTGTCATTTTGCATTCTCAACACTTTGCACTCTCATAACTACATGCTGTCCAAGCCTTTTTCAATCATTCAACCATCTTTGTCCATCATTTTGCATATTGAAGCTTGCATTATAGCTCACCAAACAATCATCTAAGCATGAGCACACAACCAATCCAAGCTAGCACAATCAAAGAGGTATCAACAACAAGGGAGGTAAAAGTGTTTGTGTTTTATCTTATTTGCATTCCTTTTCACTGAACCACTCTTTGGCTAATCTTGAGGTGTCCTTGGTGTTTTGTTATTCATGTTTCTTAGTTATTTTGCACACTTAGAGCGGTAGGAAATTCCAAGGTATACAATAACATTGAGTTGTATGACAGATAACAGGGACTACCTTCAGTTAACAAGGGATGACCATTCTTTGGGAATGGTGTTGAGTAAATGTTTCAGTTAACTAGAAATCACTTAGAGCCATCTTGGGCGCCTAAGATGCTTTCTTGGAATTAACTCCAATGCATGATAAGATATTTTTGAAGGCTCTGTTAAGTGGGACCCTCTTTTGGGCACCATCTTTGAGGAAGAGCTTTGTAATTATCACTGAAGTGAAGGATGAGTTGTAGCTTTAGTTTGGGACGCCCAAATGGGTAAAGCACATGTTCTAAGCTTTGGTCTTCACGGTAGAACTCAACTTGAAGCAATATGGCATACCTTTTCAAGGGCTTGAGCTTGTGCATTGTAATTATCACCATTTGGAGATTACAAGGTTGCATATTGTGTATATATCTCATTCAAGTTGAATAGAGTTTGAGATTGGTTATTGCAGGTGTGAAGAAGATTGGTAAAGATAGAAGAAGCATTCTCAAGCAAGAATTGGAGCTATTGTAATTCAGAGTTTGAATAATAGAATAATTCTTGGTGGAGTTTTTTCCCGAAAGGGTTTCTCCACGGTATATCTTGTGTGATCCTTCTATTATCCTGTCTAGTTCTTAATAATTCTCTCTACATTCTACAACAGTAAAATGGATTAATCAAGATAATCATCCACAAAGAATATATGTAACAAAGAAAAGACTTACTTAGAACAGCAATATTGAAGTTTTACAGAGTATTAAGCTAAGAAAACACCTCATTTTTCAACATTTGGTATCAGAGCTGAGGTTGGGTAGAGTATTGGGACGCCTTTCTCTTAAAAGATTGGAGGTTTTTTAGCTTAGTGGGAGCTCTTATTATTTTTGTTATTTGCTGATTTTGGAATTAAGTTTTGTTACAATGAATTCAAGGTTAGAGATTGAAAGGTTCAATGGTTCTAACTATGAAATGTGGAAATTAAAAATGGAAGATCTTCTTGAAGAAAGAGATCAGTGGTTAGCGGTTAATAATGAGACAAAGACACCTACAACTATTTCAGATGAAGATTGGGCTAAGTTAGATAAGAAGGCAAGAGGAACAATAAGGTTATGTCTTGTTGATGCTGTTCTTTTGAATGTTTCAATGGAAACCAGTGCATATAAATTATGGAAAAGAATAGGGGATATTTATCAAACTAAGAGTCTCACCAATAAGTTGTATCTGAAAAGGCAATTATATTCATTGAAAATGAAAGATGGTGATTCAATAGCACAACATTTAAATGCTTTCAATTTAATTCTCAGTCAGTTAGCATCCGTAGATGTAAAGCTTGAGGATGAGGATAAGTGCATTTTATTACTTTGTTCATTACCAAATTCTTGGGAAAATCTAATTGTTGCAATTAGTGGTAATGGTGCAAATCCAAAGATGGACAACATTATTCCTACTCTCCTATCAGAGGAGATGAGGAGGAAGTCTAAGGAGGAAATCCAAGATGCCTTGTTTGTAAAAGGCAGACCTAAGAAAAGGAGCCTAAGGGAAACAAGGAAGGGAAGGGTAAGTCGGGACCTAAGTAAGGTAAAGTGTTGGAACTGGGTGGGGAAACCAGACATGTGAAGAAGGATTGTAAGAACAAGAAAGAGAGTTCTGATTCTTCTACAGAGGAGTCCTCAGATAATAGTAATGATGCATTGGTTATTTCAGCTAATATTGTTTGGTGATAACTCTTTGCTTCATGTTTCAGAGTAATCTTCAGAGAGGATGGTAGTCACGATGCCATGTGTGACTCGGTATCATGGTTCAGTGGGAGTTGTTGGCAGTGACTTGGATGCATCATTGGTAAGGTTATCTCCATGTGGTTGGAGATATGGTTTCTTGGTTTAGAGTATATTTGTTATGGATGTCATGGTTTACTCTTGATATGCATTTAGAGTTTGGCATATTTACATGGTTCTCTTGAGACTAAGATGTATAAGTATGTTATGATGCATGTGATCTCCTAAGAGGAGATGGTTAGATCATGGATGTCATGTTTATGATTCTTGATTCATGATTGGAGTTTTGACAATGATCTTGTGTAGTTCTCTTAAGTTTTGGGTACATTAATCATTTGCTTGATTACTTCATGAAAGTGTTGTGTTGCATTTGGAGTTTGGCATGGATTGGTTGGTTACAGGTCCTCATGGATACTTGGAGAAATAGGTGAGGCTGGAATTCTCTTGTGGTAAGAGACTTTTGTTGGAATGGTTACTTGTGAGAAAAGTTTTTTAACAAAAAATACCGAGGAGTCTACACCTTGGTTGAATGTGAATTCAACACACTCAGTGGTTTAGCATACCTCTAAAGAGGTGGTTTGGTTACAGAGGCTTGGGAAAGGTAATGGTTTGGTTGATAATGGGAAGGTATTAATTGAGAAAGTTAACACTTTAATTAATGTTCCAGATTATCTTATGAAACCATACATATAAGTTCTCTTGGTTTTAATCATTTGCTTGGAAGCTTCATGATTATGCAGGTTGCATTTGAAGTTAGCATGGATTGATTAGTTGGTGCAAGAAGGCCATTGGCTTTGAGACTTGTACTTGTTTTATTATTTCTTGTTTAGAATAATTGCAATGTATAATGTCAAGTGGGAGAATGTTGGAAATAGGATGCCATTTAATTGCAAATCCTAAAACATTAATTATTTCATGTATCTCCTAGTTTCTTGGAATGTGTTCAACAACACTAAGATTAGGATGAGATTAATATTTGGATGAAATAAATCATGAAATTGACATTTGTATTTATTCCTAAATAATAGGAGCATGTGGGTGCACACATGGTAAGGTGAAACTCACCTTGTGTTCAGTTAACTATACGGAGTAACAGTTAACACTTCTGAATGCATGTAAAGATCCAGAAGTTAGGATTTGATGTTTGCATGCTTGAAGTTCAGCTTAAGATCAAAGCTAAGTTCGGGTCAGTTCCAGTTCTACTTCCGGCCTCCAGCCACTAAAATTAGTTTAGCTTAGTTTAGTTCAGTTCAGTTCAGTTCAGGTTCAGTTATCTTCATGTTGCATGCATGTTAGTTATTTTGAGTTGCATGTAGTTAGCTTCAGTTAACTTGGAATGCATGGCTAATAACATTGAGTTGTATGACAGATAACAGGGACTACCTCCAGTTAACAAGGGATGACCATTCTTTGGGAATGGTGTTGAGTAAATGTTTCAGTTAACTATAAAGCACTTGAAGCCAACTTGGGCGCCTAAGATGCTTTCTTGGAATTAACTCCAATGCATGATAAGATATTTTTTGAAGGCTCTGTTAAGTGGGACCCTCTTTTGGGCGCCATCTTTGAGGAAGAGCTTTGTAATTATCACCGAAGTGAAGGATGAGTTGTAGCTTTAGTTTGGGATGCCCAAATGGGTAAAGCACATGTTCTAAGCTTTGGTCTTCATGGTAGAACTCAACTTGAAGCAATATGGCGCACCTTTTCAAGGGCTTGAGCTTGTGCATTGTAATTATCACCATTTGGAGATTACAAGGTTGCATATTGTCTATATATCTCATTCAAGTTGAATAGAGTTTGAGATTGGTTATTGCAGGTGTGAAGAAGATTGGTAAAGACAGAAGAAGCATTCTCAAGCAAGAATTGGAGCTATTGTAATTCAGAGTTTGAATAATAGAATAATTCTTGGTGGAGTTTTTTCCCGAAAGGGTTTCTCCACGGTATATCTTGTGTGATCCTTCTATTATCATGTCTAGTTCTTCTTAATAATTCTCTCTACATTCTACAACAGTAAAATGGATTAATCAAGATAATCATCCACAAAGAATTTATGTAACAAAGAAAAGACTTACTTAGAACAGCAATATTAAAGTTTTACAGAGTATTAAGCTAAGAAAACACCTCATTTTTCAACACTACCAAATATTTTAAGGATAGACACATATCCATGATGACTATTTGAATGCAAGTATGAATGCAGTTTTCAGATTTGGAATATGATAATTTACTAATTTTATAATGTAAAAACCTAAAAAATGATATCTTTGGAATGCAAATTTTAATTTTAAACAATTCCTTAACTTTCAACAATTGCAATTAATGCAAAAACTATAGGATATGCTATTTTTTGAAACTGAAATAGAGATCTGCAAAAAAAGGGAAATAAAGAAAACAAAGACAAATTTATGCTCAAAATTTTGAAAAATCACCTACACAAGGATAGGTTCGCCCAAGGGTGAATGAGTATTTGCATAGGGTTTTGAAAAATAAAAAATTGAAAGTTGGATTTGATGTTTAAGTTCACTATTCTCAATTGCAAACAAATTCTTAATTGATATTTTTTTCCAAATTTTTTGATTAATGTGAATGCAAATTGATGACAAAAAGTGAACAAAATGACAACCTTTTGAATGCAATTTTGAATATTTTTATTTAAATGACTGAGAAACACTTGAATATGATCTAATATGCAGAATATATGCAAAGTTTTTGTTTTTTTATGAATTTAAATGATGTAATTATGCAATATGCAACCCTAAATAAAGAATTCAAAATAAGAAGATGCAAGATCTAAATCAGTGTTTTGAAGACTTTCAAATTAGAATTAATGGTGTACAATGTCAGGTTCACAAAAATGAAACATAGGGAAGAGGGGGTAGATAAGATGAAATGATGATGTGTACCAAAATGTATAGTAAACTAGAGTCCACACCCGCTCTCCCTAGTTCATTAGAAAAATAGGTCACAAGGGGATAGGATTTGTTGAATTCACAAGACAACTAAGAGGGGGGTTGAAATTAGTTGTACATTGAAACATAAAAACCCTCATTAAAATCCAAATCCTTATTAATCCTTAATCTATTAAATTGATTTAGTATGAAATTAAATAATAAAAATAGAAACACATCAACACCATACACAATAGAATACCATATTTACGTGAAAAACCCAAGAAGGGAAAAACCATGGTGAGGATTGGATCACAATATAAAGTAAATGCAATGTCAAATATAATAGGCTCATTTTTAGAGGGCTCACTACCCAAAATAAAGAAGGGCTCACTACCAAAGGCTCACTGCCAAATTAGAAAGCGAAAGGTAGAAGATTGCTACAATGAGAAATCCATCTCAAAGCAATAGAAAAGATCCACCACTGCATCACTAGATCATTTGCACTCTCATTGAAGAATGTAGACACCTTCTACTCATTGCTTCCAGTAGTCTTAAGCGTTAAATCTCACACTAAATTTCACACTTTCTCACTTCACATCACAACACTTTGCATCATAACATACATACACAAATCCTCCATCAATTCACACATATATACCATCCATAACCTTGAAAACAACCTCCAATGTTGGTTATGCACCTCAAGCATGCAAATTATTTGACACCAAAACATTCCTACGGTGGAGAGGCATGAAGGCAGACCACATCACAACTTAACTTGGACCAAAATATACACACACATGCCACAACATGCTTCCACAAGTACCAAAGCACATATGCAATTAGTGTAAACACCCAAGGTCAGTCGAACCTGCGTTGACACCAGTAAACTTTTAAGTACACACTTCCTTTGATCTAAAGACAACTCGTGTTCCACACACAAAAATTAAAAACAATCTAGAATATTCCATCAACACCCTAAAATCCAACAAATCCTTTGCAACAACATTCACCTAAAAAATATATTCATTCTGCACAACCAATTAATCTTCCACACACTAAAACTCATGAATATAACCTTGCAGAGCACCAAAACACAAAAAACTTGAAGGGAACATAGATACAGACAATATAAGCACACTCCTAGATCTGCAAGACCAAAAACAACACAAAGAAATGTGGAGGAAAACCATTTCTCCCAAACACGCTCTCAGTTCACACACTGGTGAATATAACTTCCTTTGTAGAATGATCCAGAACTAGAAAATATGGATATAACTCCTATGAAAACCTCTAATCAACATATTTGAACCACACAAGCATAGCTTCAATATAGAAGAAATACGAAGAAAAAACCAAAACACCACTCTACCACATTGAAATATCTTTTATTCAATATTTCTCAAAAGCACTTGGAAACCAAGCACCACAAACATCATATCAACATATGCAACACTTTCTTAGCATCTCAACCATGCAAGAGGTTGATCTCCACAAAAACTTACTTATCATTGATACATTAGAGGTTGATATCAATGATGCAATACTAATAACAATATAATGCAACACTACTACCATCTTCACAAGCATCTGTAGTACTTTGTAATGTATCCAACAACACATATAGACAACACCAGCATATTGTGTTGACATCAACACCAACTCTAGACACATCACCAATACCAACAACACACTTTCTTCCTCAAGAGTACAAATCAATGCAACAACACTTTGTTGACATCAATGATAGCACAAGTTTCCAACAATCTCCCCCTTTGTCATTAATGACAACACCTGATATGAAAAACCATCAACAACTCTGATCACCAACACATACTGATGGAAACATCTGATAAGAAAAACTATGGTCACCAATACATTCTACACATTAATACACATTGTTCCCCCCTATACAAGCATTTATTATTTCCAACACTTTCTCTTTCTCCCACTTTCTTGACAAGGTTTTTCAACTATGTTTATCCCCCTTTAACATCAATGGAAAAGGGAAACACATTTTTTCTTTTTTTTACTCCCCCTTTGACATCATTCACATATACTTGCTCTCCCCAAAAGACAACACCTATAAGGGACAATGATTGCATTCACTTTTCTACTACAAATTTTGCACTAACTTCCTTTAACACAACTTCAAAGAACAAAACCAACAACCAACTCCTTTTCTTTCTCTACATCAACCAACAACCACAACTACCTACTCCCCCTAAGAGGTAGCCTCCAACATCAATCCAGAATAGGGAATGATTCTTGAAATCCATTGGACTAAAGCATAGTCTTATGCATCTAATTGAAGGAAGGAGGGGCAATAACGCCCAACTTCTCTTAGAGATACTCAAATGTTTCTTCCTTAGTGAAGATATCAACAACCTGATCCTTTATAGGCACATCCTCTAGCTTCACTTCATTTTTTGTAACCTTCTCTCTCAAAAAGTTATACTAGATTGAGTTATGCTTTATCCTTGAATGCATTACTAGATTCTTTGAAATTTTAATATAACTTGTATTATCACATAAGATAGAAATAGGTTCATCATATACTACTCTGATATCCTTGAAAGTCAGTTTCACCCACAACACTTGTGTACAACAAGAAGCTGCAACAATATATTCTTCTTCTACAGTAAATAATGACACTGAATCCTACTTTTTTCTTAGACAAGACACTAACCTACTTCCAAGAAGAAATCACCACAACTTCTATGTCTTCTATCATCCACACAACCTACCCAATCTACATCTATATAGGAACTTAGAGAGAAATCAATATCCTTTGGATACCACAATCTATATTTTGGAGTGCCTTTCGAATATTTGAATATTCTTTATTGTTGCCACATGCAACTCTTTGGGATCTTCTTGAAATCTAGAAACAAGAAAAATTGCATACATGATATCTGGTTTGGTAGCAGTTAGATATAGCATTCCACCAATCATTGATCTATACTTGCTCTGATTAGCCTTAGGGGATTCTTCATTCTTACTCAACTTGAAACGAGTAACCATGGGAGTACATACCAATTTAGACTCTTCCATTCCAAACTTCTTTAGAATTTCCTTGAAATAATTTGATTGTGAAATGAAAATGCCTTTTTTTGTCTAATTGATTTGTAGCCCAAGGAAGAAATTTATCTCCCCAAAAATTGACATTTTAAACTCATTTTGCATTTGCTTTGCAAATCTCTTGCACATTGCTTCATTTCCATCAAAGATTATATCAACATACACAACCACAATCAGTATTTGATCCTTATCAACTTTAAAATAAAGATTGCTATCTGTGGTATCGTTATTGAATCCCTGCTACAACAAGTTCCTATCCAATCTTGCATACCAAGCTCTAGGAGCTTTCTTGAGTCCATATAGAGCCTTCTTCAATCTATAGACCATATTAGGGTTATTTGATAACTAAAAGCCTTTCGATTGTTCAATATTTATCTCCTCTTCCAATTCACCATTCAAGAATGTAGACTTCACATCCATTTGATAAAATTTGAAATTCTTATATGTAGTAAAAGCCAAAAACATCCTAATAGCCTCTATTTTTTCCACCAGAGTAAATGTTTCCTCAAATTCTAGCCCTTCTACTTGTGAGTATCCTTTACATACAAGCATTTCCTTGTTCCTAACAACTTCTCCGCTCGCATTCAGTTTGTTCTAAATACCCATTTAGTTCCAATCGCATTCTTATTTTTTGGTCTTGGTCAAGTTCCCAAGTTTGATTCTTCTCAATCTGCATTAATTCTTCTTCCATAGCCTTGATCCAATATTCATCTTCACATGCCTCAATCACTATTTTAGGTTCAAATTTGGAGAGTAAACATAAGTTTACTTGTTCTTTTTTCATAGCAACCTTTCTTCTTTTTAGTATACCTCTTCTTTTATCACCAATGATCTAATCTTTAGAATGATTCTTCTAAACCTACTTAGGAGTCTTAGGGATCCTTCCTGAGTGTCTTCCTCTTCAACCTGCACTTCATTTTCATTTTCTTCATCTTTTTATTCTTCTTTGCAAGAGGACTTATTTAATTCATATCCATCTATCAACACTAAAATTTTATGTAGTTCTTCACCCACTTTGATACTTGCACTCTCAATAATCCTTTTGAGCCTCTTGTTGTAACATCAGCAAGCTTTATTTTTGTATAATATCCAAGGAAGATTCCTTCATCAAATATTGTATCAAACTTTCCTAATTTTTCTTCATCTCTTTTGATATAGTATTTACTTCCAAATACTCTAAAATATTTGATAGTAGGGGTTCTTCCATACCATAACTCATATGAATTCTTTGAATTGTTTGTCCTTTCTTGTGCTTTGTTAAGTATATAAACTACAATACAAATAGCTTCTCTCCAGTAGACATCCGATAGATTTTCTTCTCTCATCATTTTCCTTGTTGCTTCCTAAACAGTCCTATTCTTTCTTTCCACCACTTCATTCTACTAAGGAGTCCTAAGAGTTGAAAACTACCTCTTTATTCCATTATCTTCACAAAAATTGTTAAAATCATTAGAGGTGAACTCTCCACCTCTGTCAGATCTTAAAAAATTATTTTCATTTCCATTCCATTCTTAACGATAGCTTTAAATTCCTTAAAATTGTAGAGGAGGGAGATTGACTGCTTTGGGGATCCAAGTCACAAGATATTACTAAACAACATGTTTCCTTGATCTACCTCAAGTTTGCTAAGAAAATTAGAAAGGTTAAGGAATTAAGGCTAAAAAGGAAAAGGATTCTAGGGGTTGTCATCCTTCTGCTAAATTGAATGTTTCATAGGGTCAAGCAAGCTAATTTCCAAGGTTCAAACTCTTGCCCAAATGTCTTACTATCTGAGGATGACAGTGTGGAACTTAGACTCTGACATGGCGCATTGAGGTCTCAGGGATGTGTTGGCATATGTACAAGTAGAAGGTCTAGATAATAGCCTAAAACATGAGAAAATCTACTAACAACCTAATTGAATGATGTTTTAAACTATGACAAAATTCTAAGAAGATACAAAATTGAAATACAATTAGAAGAATGTTTTAACTAAACTATGCTTGAATTGACAAAGAGAATGAGAAAACAATACCAAACTTCTTGCAACTTGATTCTTCAAACAACTCCACTTGAGAACACCTACACACATGGAGATGGAAAAATGTTGGTGTTGTGTATAGATGACTATCTTAGTTAGTCCCCCGCTTTGTTGTTTCCACCTCCACGAATAGCCAAATAGAAACAAAGTATGGAGTGAGATAAAGAAACATAAAGGAAATAGTGCTAAGAGAAAGCACGAACAAGTATGATACATGAATACAAAAAATGGTGCAAAGAGAAATAGTAAGGAATAATGTCACATTCACACCTACAAGCATTCAAGGAAAGTAGTGGAATGAGAGAGCTTTCAAGTCCTCTAGTAGCAATGTTGTTGCAACAAACGAAGCATAGATGCCAAGAGCCAAGAGCTTATAACCACGAAAGGGTGATGTAGAAGCTTGAAAGTGTGAGAATGGAGATGAGAATGAAGAGAATGAAGCTAAGGGTGTGAATGAATTGATCAAAAGAGTGAAGAAGAATGAATGAATGAAGAATTGAAGCATTTGAATGACAAAGGAAAAAGACACATTTTTCATTGATCAAGTAGGGAACGTTACACTTCATGTCAAATGGAGGAACACAACACCTCTATAGATTACAAGAGCAAGAATCCTATCAAGATGGTAGCACGACGCGTGGACGTACACACGTCCATGATAGGGATTCCTTCATGAATGCCAAAATGAGCTACCAAGTGGATGGGGAAAGGTGGAAAATGTGGAATTGCATCATCAAACACTTTAATTTTCTATGGTACCTAGGGGGATGTAAATGGTGAATTTTCCTAGGGGTAAAAATTCATTCCATTAAATTTTTCCCCCACTTTAGCAAGAATACATGTAAATGTCAATGCAAGGTAAAGTAGAAATAGGTTGAAGTGAATATACTTGAATCTCAAAGAAGAAGATCTCCTATCTGGCACACCTAGATGCACAAGGGGTATCTCTATAGGTGCTCGGTCTCACAAGGCAACCTTGACATGAAAGAGAGAGAGATAGCTCCATAGGTACTCAATCATTTGAAAGGTGAACAAAGGTTCTACAAGTGCTTAGCCTTATAGAATTGGCTCCATGGGTGCTCGGTCCTGCAGAAGATGAACAAAGGCTCTACAGGTGCTCAGTCCTACAAAGAGAAAGTACTTCATAGGTTCTCAATCCTACAAAGGGGGTGCCATAGGTTCTAGGTCCTACAGGGCTTGATGTGAAATTACTCCCTAAGTGCTTGGTCTTGAAGAGTTTGATGCAAAAGACCCTTACAATTTCTCGGTCCTATAAGGTAAGCTTGATGAGGTGATTAGTCCTCCAAAATTGATTATAAAAGCAACTTCACAAGTGCTCGAACCTACAAAGTAACATGTTAAGCTATAGGAAAAACATGTTAGATAGAAAAGGTCACATGAGAAGACATATCACAGGACAAACACTTGAAGAATTTTTCAAAGGGGTCTCTTAGGAACCCTTAAGCTAGCAAAGGGCTCGTGCAGAGGGACACTCCATTTGAAATGAATAACATTTTTGTAAATAATTCTATCATCAAGGAATCCTTTTGAAATATATCTTTCGTCAAGGAATCCAATGGAAAAAAATTTCCCTCTCAAGGGAAAGTTTTCAAACTTCTTCATCAGAAAAAGTACTCCCTTATCAAAGGAATTTTTTTAGATTCTTTCGTTATGAATCCATTTTCGAAAGGAAAATTTTGTTAGGGATCCTTGTTGAAGAATGCAATTTTTGAAAAATGAAATATTCTTAGCAAGGGATTTGTTGGCCACTGAATACACCTTGTTGAAAATTAGAGAAGTGTGGTAGCCCCCCTTAGGATGGTGTGTGCTAAACCAATAGACACATGGCATCCTAAGGAGAGAGAAGAAGGAAAGTGATGTGATTCGTGATACATTACAAGATGTAAACATGGAAATGTTGTCATACACACAAGGGACAACACATAAGCACCCAACATCACTTAAGAAAATAGAGAGACAAGTAAAGAAAATGAGAACAAGCATAAATCAAGAAATCAAGAGACAGGAGGATTTGAGAGTTTAGGGTTAGATAAGTTCTTATATATAAATAGGTAACACGTAATGTATGAACAAAATATCATCAATCCCCAAAGTTCCCAAATCTGAAGAAGAGCACATGAAGACAAAATGAAAATAAAAAATTGGGTCAACATGGAAGAGGGCCTAAATGCCCCCAACACTTTTTATTGTCCCCAATTGTCAAAAAGAAAAGTTACAACATATGAAATAATGATGGTACATATAGAGGAATTTACGACAAATTTTCACTCCTATATCCAAGCACCTACAAGGGTGGAAAGGTTCCTCCAGGATCACATAAATACAAGCACAAGGGGAACACAACACACACACAAATATAATCTATAGATAAAGAATAGGTACCCCCTAGTCCTCATCAACTAGGAGGTTGTCAATCTCCCAATCTAGATCATTGTACGGGGAGGGCGAATGAGCATGCAAGGGAGGGATAGCAAGAGGATCACCCTCCAACTCTCCTACAACAAGGGCCAAGGAAGAAGGCCCCTCAAGGTCTCCTCCACTCAACTCTTGTGAGTCATCATTCTTACAAAGATCGCTAATAGAGCTAAGATGTCATCCATTGAGTTAAACATGCACTTAACCAAAGTGTCATGTTTCAATCAAGTGGGATAAGAAGGAGGTGTCTGAGATCCATTGTTAACCTCACAAGAGGAGGGATAGTGACAAACTCCAAGGATGTTTGTGCCTCCTCCATCACAAAGGCGGTGCAAGCCAAAGTAGAACCATCTCCTGAAGAAGGTGATCCCTTCTTCCGACCTCTATTTGAAGGTCATCCTCCAACTTGTGCTTCAATGGGGGATGCAAGATCCCCATAAAAGAAGTGAAAGGTGAGGTGGAAGATGACATAACCACAATGAACACCACCATGGTGCTCAACATGTCCATGGGCTGGGAAAAAAAAGGGATGTTTGAAAGGGACATCAAAAGAGGGGGCTCCACTGAGGGAGCAATGAACACTTGCACCCTTTTTGGGTGAGGATCATTAGCATTCATTGGAGGAGATGTAAGTGGAACTAAGGTGATAGGAACTAATGCAAAAAAAGTAGAAGAGGATACAATAGGATACGTAGAGATAGGAGTTGTTGGCTCCCCTTCTGCCTTCTTCAAGGCAGCTTGTTCAATAGCTAGAACCTTTCTTTGACACTTACGCTCACGTGAAAGATAGTTTCATCAACTCCAGGAACTATACATCACATTATAAGAAGGGACGAGAGGCTCTTGTTCTACTATAAGAGTGTCCTCCACAATTGTGGCTGGTGGAAGGGTAGCCTCCTAACCAAGAGTAGCAGGAAGTACAGGAGCAAAAACGATATTAGGTGGAGAAGAAAACACTGATGCCTCGACAACAGACATCTTCCCATTCACTATCAGGGGGGCAGGAATGGTAGGAGGCTATGAGGGCTGAGACACAAGGGTGTATCCATGAGAATACTTCCCCTTTACATAAAAATGGGCTTAGGCACCGTGGGAAAAATGAGAAGTTCAAACACTTAGCACTTCATTTTTTTCCAAGCAAGCACCATCGAGCTCCCCATGTGAGGTATGGGAGTAGGAGCTTAAGCTTCCACAGTAGGGCGAGAAGAAAAAGCAAGTGAAGTAAGAGAAGAGGAAGGATCTTGGCTATGAGCAAGCTTCCCCTTCCCTTTTTGTTAAGAGGAAGAGGCATCTTGCTACTATGCAATCATAGAACCTTTGATTGAAATGTAGGGGGAAATAGGGTAGGTCACCTTCCACATCATGTCCCTAGTCTTATACTTGACATAGGTGTGATATAGCAAGTCTATCCTTGGAGGAAGTGGACCAAACAAGGTGAGCCAAAAGTGATTTAACAAGTAGCCCCCACATGACACCAGAAATTTATACTTGGTGTTATGCACAACATGCACAAATCCTGATGAGAAGACTTAAGGCACTTATGAATTACTGAAGTGACTCCATTCATGGAAACCAACCACAAAATGCTTAGTTTTACCCTGAACTAGTTTGTGTTCAGAATAATATCAAAAGGAGTATCTACGGCTCTAGGCCCTACCAAGATTGGGATAATGATAGAACTGAGAGGAGGAACTGAGAGTCTATCATGCATACGTTTGGTGGTCTTTCACTTCTCATATTCCTCCATGCATAGGAAATTTATTAGTAGAGTCTTATCCATTATAACATTCACGCAACTCATAGGGTCAACTAGGACACTAGTTACAATGTTCCCATTGATGTGAGTGGGAATGTACAAGGGGCAAGGCTCTTGTTCATAAGTAGGTCCTTCGATGTGAAGGTTATGTATGGTGACCCATTCACAAGTTGAGCGAGAAGAACGCGTGTAAATGAAACCATATTTACATACTCCGATGGAACAAACTTAGTAGACCCCATAGGTTCATAAATCAGGTAGTGACCTATCTAAATTTTGCTTCCTAATATCTAGGATCCCTTATGACTATGCTACTAGGGGTTGTAGGTTGGGTTGCAAGGCTACTTTACCTACAACACAAACCCACAACAAGCCTAGGATACAAGAGAAGGTTCTTTGATAGCCAGATGCGAAATAGAAATAGTTCACGTTAGGTTCACCAAAAATATAGAGGAGGGGGACCAACTACTCTAGGACTCCAAGTCACGGGAGAATCCTCAACAATAGTCTACCCTAATCTACCTCAAGTTTGCTAATAAAATTAGGAAGGTTAAGGCATTAAGGTTGAAAAGGAAGAGAAATCTAGGGGTTGTTGTCCTTTTGCTAAACTAAATGTTTCACAAGGTTAGGTGAGCTAATTTCCAAGGTTTATTGTTTCCTAAGTGTAAAGACCAAATTAATTTTAATCAAAATACCACTATATTTTTTTTTCAAGTATTCATTCACAAGTACACTCGGGAACTTCTATCCATACGGGACAGATATATCATTTGTTCATACGGAACAGGAATTCACTTCATCCATTCATATGGAATAGGAATACATCTATTCATATAATCAGAATAGGCATCCACCTAAATGAGGCAGGCATCTATCATATGATAGGTATGTGCTCTGGCCAGAGTCTTGGACTCATTGGGATCATCCGGATCCTAAGTCGCTTCCCTGATGACCACACTTTCTATTGAAAGTGTACCGAGGTCATCGTCCTTAGTTGTATGTAAATAGTAATTCTAAAACTTGAAACCCGCCTCAGAATTTAGCCTAAAGGCCCCGGGGAATCAAGCAATCCATACAGGATTATTCCGAGTATAGTTGTATGTATTTTAGTTGATTATCACTTATAACTAGTTATGGGATCTCTCCAACCCTAAACCCCATTCCCGAACGCCTGAGTACTGGGAGCATCCTTCGTTTCCCAGACTGCCTACATACCCTGCTTCCAAACGGGATCAAGGCGTAAAATATGTAGTTCTATTTTCTAGACTATGTTTATGCGAACTATTATAAAAGGGTATGTATGCAACCCTTTCTAGGGTTCTCGTTTCCCCAGACAGTTCCTCTGTGGTTGCCACCCATGAAGGGAAGCAAAAATAACAAATGGTCGATTTGACCATTGTTTGTTTACCTAACAATATTCATCTAACCTATTTCCTATTAATATTCGTCACCCTTGATCCATTCAGACAATATGTCTTCAAAACCGAGTTGCATTGCACCATAGAAATTCCTACTTGGGTTTTTCTAGGTCATCACTAGCAGATTTGATTCATTTCATTATAATCTTATTAGATTATCATTCCAAAGGGGATTTCCCTCCCTTTGGATTTAATCAACCAATGTTCCTTATTTCTCCCCGGCGATTTAGAGGGACGATGCCACAGATGCCGTTGTTACAGCTGTGTTAGGCTATAGATGCAGTAGCTCAAGTGCGATGGCTTTACCCGTAAACGTGAGACAGAGGCATCGTTAATACCGAATGCTGCTGGTTTTGTTTTTCCTTCTTTGATTAGTTTCAAATATATATCTAACATACTTAAATCTTAATAAGGAAAGGAAAGCTCGTAAGGCATGGTAACTTTTACAACATTCATTAGGAAAAATAATAATAACCCATGATGATTAAATAACTCAACAAACATTGGTCAAGAATTTATAATAAGTGCCATAGATAAAAAAAAAAAGAACTATTCAACCATTCATTCAGTAACTAATCCATAGCCACTCATAAAATAAATCTCTTGCAATGTAAGTAAGTGGCGTACTTAAATGCATGCACTATTTTGGGGAATTTCATAACACATATTGTTTGTACCTCCCTTGCCAAATTTATGCAAGAATCCCTAGGGTTAAATATTTTCGGCATTGTTGTGAGGCTTATTATCCTATCCTTTCAAAATTATATCTATATTGTCTAGATAGTTTATGTAGCATTAGGAAGTTAAAATTACAATGACTATGAAATAAAATATTTATCCAACACTTAACTAGGGCTATTCGAAGTTCCTACCTTGTCTATCTCTTATAGAAGATTACTTCTAGGTAAGAAGAGGCTTCACATTCTCTATATTTGCAATTGAAGAGCCTAGACCAAACATGTGTTAGGAGAAGATTTACTAGGAATAAAAAAAAGAATTTGTATGCTTTGATATAGTTGACCAAGGAGCAATATTAATTGATTAATTTATTTTATTTTATTTTATAAGTTCTAGAGTTTGATTAACTAAAGTCAAAAGAATTTTATCAATATTATTTCATGATATTGGATGATATCTATGGATTGATTATATTGGAAATTTTCAGCCTAACTACACTAATTATCAATTACATTTTTCTAAATATTATAAATAAAAGAAAGTATCTTCACATAAATATTTAAACTTATAAATATTTACTTAAAAGGAGTATTTGAAGAACAATTCATCTAAAAAGGTTAAAATATTAACTAACCTTCTTTCCTAACTATCTTCACATAAAAATATATTTTAAACTTATAAATTTTCACATTTAAGAGAGTATTAATTTGAAAAGTTTATTTTTAAAAGTTAAAATGTTAACTACCTTCTTTTCTTTATTAAAAAGAACACGTACTCTTCTTTCTTTCTATTTTTGAGGAAAGATTCATGAGATATTACTTTACCCCAAGTATTTTAGGCTTTAAAGAAGAATGTGCATTTTATTAGCCTTAAATTTAGGAAATCGTGGGGGAGATGATTTTAACTTGAAGTTTCATTACTCACCATTCTAAATAGGATGTCCATTCTGTAACATAAGAGATTTTTATACAAGGATATATGTATGAACGGAGACAACCATAGCAACATGCCTAGTAATAAGGAGAGGTATAAGGAGTAAGAAATAAAAACCTATTTACCGTTCACCGAAAACAAAAGTAACAATTGCATGTGTTTGTATTAGAATGATTTTTTTTATTTATTTATTTTTTTTTTTTCTTAAAATACTAATTTGGTGATAGATATTAAATGCCAGAAACATAAATCACAATATCTTATTATATTTACAATCAATCAATTAAATCTTCCCAAAATAATATATATATATCCAGAATCTATAAGTCCCAAATGTTATAAATTATTAACATTAACATATATTAGTTAGCTGCATCAAGATAATCTTTTACTACAGTACTCCAATCCTAAGAAAAATTTCATTCTCCCTATTATTACTTGATGGCTCACGGTGAAAACAAAAGAGCAGAGGGAAGAGATGTAACATGCGCCTGACTCCACTCTTAAAACTGAGATTTAGGTGAAACTAATATGCAAGGAGATAAAAAATAAAGAAACTTAAGAACTGAATACTTCCCTCAATAAACTATGCAAGGTATTTGTTTCCTCAGACGTATGACTTGTACCTCTAATTTGATACGCTGGCTTATGCTTATGAAGAACTCAGTTGAGATAATGATTAATGGGAAGTTACTAGTTTTCACTTATGGATTGACCTAGAACTTACAGATTTAGATTTAAAAACATTGTTTTAACTACATAAATATCAACTACTATGGTTCTGTCCTTTCCTGATTTGCACATAGATTTATTACTAAATCTGAAACTACACATCTGAAAACAGTATGAATTCACAATCTAATTTTATTTTCATGGAATGCTTAATGTAATAAAATGAGTAACCGCCACCAAAACTAGATATAAGCATGATCATTTCAGAAGAGGGTGTGAATCTGCAAAACAAACTCTTTTGGAGCTCTGCCAAGCAATTCCACGTAAAATGCAACCTTCAAATGCTAAATGCCTGCTCATTGATGTGTTTCAAAGGCAGGAAAAAAAACAAACAATCTAAAAAGCATAACATAGAATTGGAGAGTTGCCTCAAATGCATGCCTGCATGTTCAATTTATAGATAGAAATGTATTAAATTCTTTTCCACTGTAGTTCTCAAATTAGCTCTGCTATTTATTGAGGGCAGCTGAAATAGAGTTCCATGTGAATAATATGCGAGGTGACTGAAGTCAGAGTTGGGCGGCTGTAGGTGCAACTTTGTCGGTTGGTCTGCACTGACAGAAAATCAATTTTCATGTCTGCGCATTTAATCCATTTGTTGGTGAATAAATTTGATTTCCATTCAAGATCTTAATTAGATTTATTTCCTGTCAATAATAAATGGCTAGATCCAACTGGCAGACTTTTAGGAAATGTGGAGATAAACATCATTTCATGAATATCAAACGTGAACATGCATTTACCTTTAGCATTAAATTCTATCAAAATATGCAGTTGGGAAGAGAGTCAGTGACATCCCAGATGACTTGTTGTCTGAGGACAACAATGTGGAACTCAGACTCCAGTGCAGTGTGTTGGGGTCTTAGGGACACGTTGGTGTCTGTATAGGAAGAAGGTCCAAAGAACAACCTAAGACATGAGAAAATATACCAACTACTTGAATGAATGATGTTTTAAACTATGATAGATTACCAAGAAGATACAATAACTGAAATATAACAAGAAGAATACTTTAACTAAACTATGCTTGAATTGACAAAGAGGATGAGAAAGTAATAATAAACTTCTTGCAACTTGATTCTTCAAACAACTCCACTTGGAGATAAAAAAAATGTCGGGGTTGTGTATAGAGGACTACCCTAGT
>VDFB02375736.1:0-28937 GCA_007258455.2 Sequoia sempervirens | reverse complement strand
TTTTTACTAGAATCAATCAATGAAAATTTAATATTTTTTACTTTCAATTTCCTTCTAATGGACTAACTTTGAGTCCTTTCTACTTGTGATGATTTTATTATACTACCACTAACCCATAAAATGCATGGATAATAATGCTTTTATTTACAAAATTATGGAGTAAATACTATTTATAAAAAGTATTCACATATTAAAGATCTTTCCGTTTTGAAAAATTCATTAGTGACGACCATCATAACTAATATTCAAAAAAGAAATAATCACAAAAAATAACTTGAAAGTAATAAATTATCTAGTACCACACAATCATTGCAACAAATATGTCATACCTAAATTTATGGACAAACTTTTTTAGAGAATATTTTTTTATTCAATATTACTAATTAAATATTTAATTCAATAATAGTAATTAATGGGATCACTAATAACTTTTTAAAAAGTGAGAAATCTTTAATGTTCCATTTTTTTATAAATATTAGTTAATCCACAACTTGAAGTTTGCCATTTAGTATCCATATCTATCTTACGATAATTAAATCATAATCAATCAATTGATTGATTAACCTAGACAAAAACATCAAATATAGATGTGTATCTAGGCCTAACAACTATTAAACTAAAATACATATAAAATTATATCATACCTTAAATTTTGGAGAGAAATCATTATTAGTAGCAAAACTAATTATTTAAAAATCTAAATTGTATTTAATTTTTCAAATGTAATTTATTAAGAAAGATTTTATTAAAAAAACATTCTCCTAAGATTATTTTCATAATCAATTTCCAACTAAAAAATATTCATGTGGAAGCACAAATATCAATTTTCCATTCTATGCAAATGGTTCTTAATCTCCCATGCATTGCATTATCTTAAGATAATTAAATAATAATCAATCAATTCATTGATTAACCTAGACAAAAATATCAAAGATCAATTCCCTCTTTTATGCAAATGGTTGTTATTCTTGCAATGCATTGCATTATCTTAAGATAATTAAATAATAATTGATTGATTGATTGATTAACCTAGACAAAAACGTCAAGTATAGATGTGCATCTAGGCCTAGCAACTATTAAACTAAAAAGCATATAAAATTATATCATACCTTAAATTTTGGAGAGAAATTATTATTATTAACAAAACTAATTATTTGAAAATTTAAATTGTATTTAATTTACTGAATGTAGTTTATTAAGAGAAATTTTATTAAAAAATCATTCTCCTAATATTATTAATTAAAATCATTTTAAAAGAATTATTGTAATTAAAATTATTGATGATCAATTGCTTGAGATTGCAATAAATGGATACATTGCAAATAATAAAGATGACCTACAGTTTTATTTTACATTTCCATAATCAATTTGCAACTAAAAGTAATTGATGTGGAAACGTAAAAATCAGTTTTCCATTTTATGAAAATGGTTCTTAATCACCCATGCATTGTATGTCAGATAACAATAAATAAGTGGACTATAACATGGGGTTTAAAATGTTGTGCAATACTCCAATTAAATGTAGAGATATAAAATAATTTCTTCACCAAATTTAAGTCCTTTATAACATCTTCAAGTAATGTAAGTCAAATTCATATCTTTTAATGCACACATAGCTTTGCTTTAATTGATCTATCCATCTAATTATCCATATAAATATATAAATTGATTTCCAAACATCATTGTTCATTACAATGTACTCAACAAATCTTATCCTCATTCACCTCCTACTACAAACTAACTTGTGTTATTCCATATTGAATTATTAACATGCTTTCCCTTTTTTGACTCATTCAAACAATTGCAAATACTTCTCAATATTTATAGTTCACATTGCATTACAAAAACAAGTTTCTTCCTTGCTTCCCATTGAATAGCCATTTGCAGTGGACCCCTATCGACTAATCGTTGCATGCCTACACATGTGATTGCTATTATATTGATAAATGATATATTTTTGTGTGAAGTTGGGTGTATTCTTCACTCATCTTTATTTACACATATTTTGGTATATTCAGTTTTAACTTACATTTATAAATATCTTTACACATAGATCATTTGTAAGATATTTTATTTATTCATATCTGAACATTCACTCCCCACATAGATATTTGTATTTCCTTGTCCCAAGCCATTCACATGGTGTATGAGATTGCACCACATCAAATTGTCCTAGTTAACAATTTTTGTGTCAATCTAGTTTTAATAGTGATTTAAAAAAAATTAAGAGGTATGGTAGGGTCATCATTTTGTTGACAAGAGTTTTAGAGTCCTAAGTCATGTTCAAGGACACAAATCATTCACAAAATAAGTCTTTGGTGCTAAAAAGTAAAATAAAAAGGTAAAACTTTCAAAACACTAAAATTCATAACAAGAGAGAGAAAAGTTATTATTTCTTCTCCTTTGAAAGACTTAGGGCTATGTTATGAGAAACCCTACTAATGTTTGAAGAGACCTCATAGCCTTTATTTGGAATAAAAGGCCATGCATTCCCTTGACCAACCTTTGTTATAGATCACTATGTTAATCCACCTATTTGATCAATGCAAGGAATGCTAAAGTTCTTATGAAAATCATCATGAAGCTTCTTCAAAAATTTTGATAGTCAATGAGATATGCATTTTTTTTCCTTTTTCTAGGCCTATCCTTATTGTTAGATATCAAGTATAGAATTCTATATATCCACTATTTTTGTTGTCTTCACTGCCAACGTTGAGATAAAAACATGTATTTATGGGCTCTCTTTTTTAATGTCATTTGTTGACAATTATAATTCATTTCCAAGTATGTTTGTTCACAAACTAATGTAGGATAGTTTAAAATTTATTTAAATGTCATTAAGTGGGCATAGTCATGCAAAAAAGATACAAGAAAATTATTGAAAGTAAATAAAGTCATGATGATTCGCTCTTTTATTTTCTCTTTTTGAATCCTAGATGACAACGTGGCAAGGTTTCAATCTAAGGATAGTTTTGGTCCTTTATGACAGTAAGAGATCATAGAGACAAGATATAGGCTTGCATTGATAAACTGTCATAAAGAGGATAAGGGATTTTTGAAGAAAAGTTTGATCAAAACCCTCCATCAAAGAATTGTTAAAAGGCCTTTGAGATGTCAAGAAGTCTTTTATAAGAGGTTGTTGTATAGAGCCAAGTGTCAAGAATATGAAAATTTAACAATGTCCTAGGTAAATATGAGTGAAAGATAGTCACAATGTCATCCTTATGAGACATGACAATGATGAATGAAGTCTTATGCAAAAAATATCATGCATAGTTTAGTGATCTTTAAAAATTTGAAGGTATTTTAGGAAATATAAAAAAATGGTGTTCAATCTTATGTGTGATGATGAGTGATAGATTAGTTTTAGAATTCAAAATATTGACAATGCACAAAGATCAACAAGGAGCTAGAGGCTTGAGGTTTTAGTTTAGGAATTTTCAAGATGTATTTCTACCCTCAATTTGATAACTCGTTGAATACATGAATACAAAGAAATGACAGTCATATGAAGGATTCTTGAGCACAACAAACATGAGATTATTGGGAAAAAGTCTTATTGAAGACCCACAAGATAAGTAAAAGACATAAAACTAAATGATAGAGTGAGGAACAAGAATGTGCATTGTGATGATAATATGAAAAGATCTTGATCTCTACATAACATGACAAAGTGTCTAGGATAGTCAAGACAGAGGTTCATAAGCATAATGAACAAAAGGATACTAAGAAATAGTGCATGATAAGATGTTTTATGGGATATTATAATATAGATATGGAAGATAGACCTTGAAACATTCATGTACTATAGTGAACTATGGATGATAGTAAACCCTAAAGGGTAGTCAAAAATGATAAAAGTAGGAATTTCACTTGTCAATAATAGAGGGTTTCATAAGAGGTTTGATTATAGTGAGCAACCTAGTTTGACAGTAGTAAGGAAGAATTAAATGAATATTTTAGTCCATAAACAAGAGGAGGAGACAAAATATTGTCTTATAATAACAATTGATAAGGGAACTTGAAAGATAGTATCATGGTAAAAAGTCTAAAAGTGCACATAACAGTCCTTGAGAAGGGAAAATTTTAAGAAGCATGTTTAACATAACAACCAATATGAAACTTTATCACACGTTCGTGATAGTCAAATGGACATGCATTTTTTTCCTTTTTTCTATACTTACCCCTATTGTTAGATGTTAATTATGAAGACCCCAATCTTTGTTATGACACATGCAAATGGTATGTGTATTGCATTTTTGCTTGGTCTCCACTATGAGAAAATGGTGAAAATCAATCTTGTTGGTGTTAAGGAAAACCTTGCATTGAAAATTACCATGATATAACTAAGACTGTCATAAACCTTGTCAATGCTACCTTTTAAATGTCATATGCATGAATTCCTAAAATCCTGATTGAGAGATGCCATGGTAGTTTTCAACAAGCATAATAGTTGGGAAAATATCACACTTTTCAATCCCAATTTGAAGTGCATAACAATCAATGAATGAGGGAGTACTTGACCAATATGTGTCATGACTAATAGAGTAGGGTGCATGAGGTTCTCTAAGAATGGTGGAAAAGGTCACAAATTGAAAGGAAACACACACTTTAGAAGAGTCTCCAAAGTCATAAAAGATTCTTAAAGGTTTCATCCCATGGGTTTTCTTCCCAAACAAAACCTTATAAGTATAAAATGCATGATAGAAATATAGTGGTCAATATATAGAACAAGGAACAAAATAAAAAGAGAAAGATAGTTCTAGTGATGATGGGGGTAAAACATGAATAAGAGGGGCACAAATGATAGTAAAAGACATCATAAAGACAATCCATCTCATAGTGAGCACTCCTAAGCATGTATGGTAGGTTTTATAAGATCAAAAGACAAAAGTTTAGGAGTTATGGAGTCTTATTAAATGTATATGAATATTTATCCTAGTGAACAAAGAGTGGTGCTTGGGTAAGAGACCATTTTTACCGTGTTCTACATATCTATGCATGAGAATAAGACAGTGAGACCTGGAGTGAGATATGATAGTTGACATAACTCACTAATGTATGGATAGTCATGGAGAAAATAGTTTATGAAGGAGAAATTCATGATAATATGAATCAAGGCCAACACATAGGTAAGATACATGTTATGGATCATGACATAATAGAGGAATAATTGGTAGAATGGTTAGTACAGGGGCACATGGGAGGGAGACTTACCAAGAACTAAGTGATACATAAACAAGGTCTTAATGACAACAAATAAGAAAAATTAAAATATCTAGCAAGAAATTCTTCCTATGACATTGATAATATATCTTACACATTAATGAAAAATTACATGGACTTGTAAAATCCTAAAAGGAACAAGGAAATTCATATCATACCAAACATGAAGAACAGGGAATGTGCAAGTTGTAGATTTGTAGAGCTTGGAAAGTATGTAGTGAATAATAGGTAAACAGTAATGAGAAAGGAAAGAAACTTGTGTGGAAATAGAAAGAGACCTATCAAAATCTAATGATAGTGAATAAAGACCTAAAAAAATGGTCCAAGGAGATGCATGTACAAAGGTATAATTTAGCAAGAGGTAGAAGTCATAGTCAAGATAGTAGGATGAATGTAATAGACTAGAAAATGGGAGTTTTATTTCAAACCTAAAGGATGATAGAAATGTGAAGGGTAACAAACCTATTTTTAATGGAAATGTGAGGGTGAGAGAATATTGAATTAATATACATGTGTCAAAGAGGCCATAGAAAATTTCCTACACCCTCTTAGGGAATTTAATCATTTTAAACCATTTTCACATTTCCCAAAGGGAAGGAGAGGAAATCCATAGTATTTTGGAGGAGTTATGGATAATTGAAAGCATATAGGGATTAGTTGGATGAGTTGGATAACTAGATAAGAGAATATAGGGTATTTTGAGACCTCTCCAAGCATCTAGGAACATTAGCACCAAAGGAGGTCAAAGTGATAAATATTTTTCAACAACCACCATAATGGAAGAAGGATCTAGGATCAAAACTAGGAGAGGCTCAGAGAATTTTGGTTGGGTGCCCAAGGAGAAGGTTTGACCCAACAACTAAATAAAAAAATTGTCTTCTTTCCTTATAACATGTGGATAAACATTAGGGAATGGTTAGCCACAACTAAAGTGGATGTCCAAGGGTAGTTCCAAGAAGTTATTACAATTGTTGACTAAGTACTTGATATATTACAAAAGTTAAAGCTTTGGCTTCACTTAGGATTAGTAACCTTTCTGAAGACATCATTTAGAATTTAGATTGGCGAAGGGTAACTTGCAACCTATAGGGTTAGTCAATAAAACCTTGGGTTTGAATCATTTTAGGGGTTTGAAATGTATTTTTGAATGAAATGCAATGATGCAACTAGCTAACAATAAAAATTCACTTTTTAAATATGAAAATAGACAATATAAAAATTGCCATACAAATTTTATCACCACAAACAAATAGAGAAAACTTATGTACACTAGTGATTTAAATTTTGACTTGACTTGACCAAAACAGGCCACCCAAGGTACCCTTATATGGGGATCTAAAATTGAAATTAGTCTTCACAGTCCTTAGGTCCTCAATCAGAGGCTTCTTCCTTCTAGATCTTGTTGTTGGATCTTCATCGATTATTGAGATAATTGAGTTTTGTATCTTATCAAGTTGTGTGGTTTTAATGCATGAATGATCAAATGGTTTTCAATCTTCCTCCAATATTCTTCAAATCTATAATCTACACATTCAAAGGGAGAGGAAGGGTTGTGCCATATAGGGTCTTTCCTTGGTCAAACCCCAAGTTGGTATTTCTACCTCAACAATGGAAAAATTGATGAAAGAGAGCTTATCTTGTTGAGGGATAGAGGCTAAATGATAAATGAATGATGAATCAAAAATTGGATGTAACTCACCACTCAAATATGATTTCCTTGAAGGAATGAAGTTATGCACATCCCCTCAAGGCTTTATTGCAATTTGGCTTGAAGACCTACAAGCATTAGTCCTCACAAATAAAATTTATGCATAAACATGAGAAAACTCACATAAAACTTGACATGATACTTTGATAGTGAAATATCACAATAATATTTCTCTTGACTACTCTTGACTTGATAATTCTTTTGCTTCCAAAATGTTTTATTTTCTTACCTCTTAGATTTTAAATGATGACATGACTAGGTATTTATATGCAATTAATCTAATTCCCATAAATTAAATCCTGATAGACGAAATTTAGGATTTAAAATTCAAATAAAAAATTTCCAACCTTGACATATTAAAATTTGGGGCCACAATAGGAGGAAAAGGCCACCAAGGGTACCCTTGTCCAAGCCCTATTTTTTCAGGATGTTAAGTATCAATGGTAAAATATTAAATTTCTACTTTGATTTTATACATTTTATTCCTTGATAAATGATCAAATGGGCCATGGAATGCATAATTTAGGAAATTAGGAACATGATTAGGTCTAAGCACGTAGGAGAGAGAAAAATCTAGTGTGAAGTTTTCATAGGTGAAATATTTCAAGAGGGGACCAATTATCCAAATGTTGAAGAGATAGGATGGAAATGAACCTATGGGGAGTGCACAAACCCCTAGAGTTCAAGTTCCCATGGAAAGCCAACATAAAGAAAAGGGAACATACATGTATGAAATGGAAGATGACAACACAAAATATTCATGATAATTTAAACATAAAACATATGTAAAAACAATGCAAAATGATATGAATAAAAAAATGCATAAAAGACACACCAACAAAACAAAAACACAAGGTTAGTATTAAAAAGGATTCAAGTCGGTAAATCAAAGAGACCCCAGTCTTAAATTTCTCTCAAATACCAAACACCATATCTTGAATGAATGTTATATGAAAGAGAATGCTTTGATGAGGAATAACAAGTTATGTTATGCCAAATCATTCATGAGCTACATGGATCTACTAGCTAGAAAGGCATGTTATTCTAGGATGTCCATGCAATATGATGGGTTCCACAAGGATAACAAGCTATGTTATGATAAGACACTTATCAAACATGTGGATCCACTGGAAAGAAAGTTGTGTTATGGTAGGTGTCCATGTTAAAATGGTGCTCAATTTCATGAGTCAACAAGAAATGTTATGCTAAATCCATGGAATATCTTGTAAAATTTCATTTCAAGGAGCACATAAAGATTACCATCATAGGGGACATAAAAATCACCTTAGGGGTTGCACAAAATTTAATGTAGTAAGGGATTAACAAAACTCACCTCTGGGGTGCATAAAGTTTGAATTCATAGGGGATGAAAAAAACTCACCTCAGGGGGTGCATAAATTTAACATCACATGGAATGAATTGAACAAAGCCACACCTCAAGGGGTGTTACAAAAAATGCCACCACACAAGGGTGCTTTACGAATATCAAAGGGTCATTTCTTAATACATGAGAGGTCACACTGGTGCAAGAGCACCTAAGGAACAAAAGATAGTTCATTAGGTAAATAAGAAACCTAGAGGAATAATTTTGTTTTGTTTTCATAAGGTCATGTACACCATTGTGTGGAGAGCTTAAAGGTTTTTTTGATCTTTGGAAAAGAGGTTGTCAAAAATTCAATAAGTTTAGACGCTCATCTTGCTGAGTTGACAAAAGTTGCCAAAGGTTGAAAAACATAGTGGATTTTATAAGTTTCATCTTTAGGTCTTCTATAGGTTCAAAAAAATGAACTTAACTATTTTAGAAGCCTATTTAAGAGATGCTTCGACCATGGGGTAGGGTTAGAGGCACTGATATTGTAGTGACATTTTATGACATTGAAAGAAACAACGTTTTGTGAGACATTTTCTGGTTTTTGCAACTAAATAGTGCTTTAATGGATTAAACCTGTTATTGTTTTGGTTGTGGAATGTAGTGTTGGTAGTTTACAAGCAGTGTATAACATTAAATAGCTTTTTTTTCCAATTTGTAAGCACTTTTTGTAAATAGTTTCATTTTACCTTGTTGCTGGTTTGAACCAGACAGGTTTTAGGAAATGGGGTACTAGAGCACTTTCCCACTGTACAAACTATATGGCCCTTTGGGAACAGTGCCTAGACACCATGCTTGTACATATGGTAAATTATAGGGCTTGTGTGTGTGCAGGAGCGGCTAGCAATGTCTTTCCCTAGGTGAGCCAGGCAGAGTCCGGCTAGGGAAGACAAGGAGTGAAAGACTCATATTTTGTAGGGGTGTTAAGATTTTGAAGAAATTATTTTTGGTGAATTCATTTGATGGTCTTGGAAACGTCTGATGGTCAGGAGGAGGCTCCATCAGCCCATTTGGTGTGTGAAACCTTTGACAGTTTGAAACAGCCTAAGAAAGGCTAGTAAACCCTAGGTTTTGGCCATTTTTTGTGTATGGGTAGTGTAAGGGCAGTGCTAGTTCAAAACCCTCAAAATATTCAAGGTGTGGACATGGGAAACGGGTGATCCCACAATAGTGGTTTACAATTTTTGGCCAAACTCAACACTGAACTAATTTTTTTTAACTAAATCTTCACATTTAGACACCTATAGTGACTAAACTATGAGAAATTTGAAGATGATGCAAACTAGTGATTTGTGAAATTTTTTCTATAGATTCTAAATATATATTTTTCAAATATTTTGGAATCAGATTATACTTCTTTTTCCATCTCCCCACTAAAATTTGATTTTTCATAAAAAACAAATATTTTTAAAAAAGTTACGCGACAATCGTGATAACAATAAACTTTTTTCCATGAAGGATAAAAACTTTAATTCTTTCAAATTTAGATTTGTAACTGACATCTAGTGCTCCACTTGGTTAGATAGTTTTTTATTGAATATTTTTTCCTTAATCAAGTTTCAAAGTCAAACTAATTACAATTCGTGACACGCACGCACCATATAACACAACTTTTTGTATATGTCAATTTTTTTATTTTTTTGTTGGATCAAGGACTTCAATATCTAGTAAGTGCACTCCATATTTTCATTTTTTTCTTGATAATCTTCTATTTTTACACATGTGAAGAACAAAGAAATTCATTTTGGATGAAAAACCTATGTTTAATAAAACTTAAAAAACAAACACATAACAAAACCAAAACATATTAAAATTATATTCATTGGATAGCTTGTTCTAAGGAATACCATAATCATTTGAAATACATTTTAAATGATTTCATTTGATCCCCCAAAAGCCAAATCAAAAGTGATTTTTTATCAGCATTTTGATAGGTGTAAAGGAGACACATTTATAGGTATGGTTTAAAATTAGCGAGGTTCTATCCAAGGGGGTTTGATCTAAGGTGATTTGATCAAACCCTCTTCAATTGGAATCCTTAAAATGGAACTCTTTAAGGCTTAAATCATTATATTTTCTAAAAATATGTGATTTCAGCTAAAATCCATTCCTCTCAGGAATTATAAACCACTATTATGACAACACCCAAACACTAATCCCAAACAAAGAACCGAGGTCTTCTGGTGGGTTTTGGAGTAACTTCCATTTTTCTTGGGTTAGGAGGCCTAATTGGGGCTCTAGGCTTGTAGCCTTTTCTAACCCTAGGAAAGGTATTGGTGGAAGCGATGGGGAATTGGAATCTTGTGATTGTATAAGAACCCTAAATAGGTCACTTTGAATCTTTTACAACGTTTTCACACCCCTGCAAGTACCTAATTGAGTGTTGAGGGTAATTGGCCTTTAGGGAAGAATAAGGGTCAAAGGTGAGATAGTGGCAAAGCACCAAGATTGGCTTGGTAGTATGAAAGACTATTGATAGTGGGGTTGGCCAGAAGGACCAGGAGTTTCTATATCTTAAATAGGACCTAAAGGTTAAGGTGGGAGAGTCACCTAAGAGTTCTTGAGATCAAGGACCTAGAGCATGGGATAGTGAGTGTCTCATCCAACCTACCCTATTAGATTGGTATCGGAGCAAGTTAAAGATTGGGAAAGAATCTTGTATGTTTGAGGTTGAGTCTAGTGATTTTTCCATCATGGTGACAAATGTAGAATTGGCCAAGATGGTTGAAGAGTAGGAGGAAGACAATAAACAATTGAGGGAAAGAATAGCCAAAATTGAGCAAGCAGTGAGGAGTACGCAATTTGAAGGAAGGATCCCTAAGGAAGAGGAGGTTGCAGAGGAAGAAAAGACCCCTGAACTAGACCCTATTTTGAAAGAGGAGCCTTTCTTGAAGGCATTGAAGGCCTTGAGTGGAAAAGCACTTGAAGGCATGCCACTATTTAGTGGGAAAATGGAAGCTGATTTAGTCATGGACTGGATAGAGGGAATGGAAAACCATTTTGAATGTGATGGAGTCACTGAAGCACAGAAGGTGAAGGTGGCCAAATCAAGACTAAGAGGTTCTGCTCTGACATGGTGGAAATTCATTCAGACAGAGAGGGAAAAAGAAGGTAAGCAACCTATAACTACTTGGAAGGGAATGGTTGCCAAAGTAAAAGAAGCATACATGCTAGATGACTATGAGATTTAGTTACACAAGAAGAGACAAAGCTTAAGGCAGAAAGACCAAGATGTGAATACTTACACTGAGGAGTTTCAAAAACTTTGTATAAGGTCCAATGTTACAGAGGATGAAAGTATTAAGGTAGCTAGATACCTTAACGGTTTGAAATGGAACATCCAAGAGGAGATGGATCTTTTAAGTCCTAAGACTGTGCATCAATTTTACCAATTGGCTATCAAGATTGAGGAAAGAAACAAGAGGAAGCAAGACCAATCTTCTAAGGGAAGAGGTAAAGGCAGAGATCAAAGAGATCAAAGAGGGCAGAGTGGTGGCTACCAAGGTAGAGGAAATGACCAAAGAAACCAAGGTGAGTCTAAATTAACAGAGCATGGAGGTGAAACATCTTTTATAGGAGGATGTAATAGAGGTAGAGGACCTCAAGGAGGTTCAAATAGAGGAAGAGGAGCAGGTAGGAGAAATTCATATTTTGCAAACATGAAATGCTACCATTGTAGTCAAGTAGGTCATCCTGCTTATAGGTGCCTGGAGAAAGCATCTTCATCAAGCAATGAGAAGAGAGTGGCTTATGCACAAGAGGAAACCATGAGTCCTAAGGCATTTGAGATCAGTCATATTGAATTTGAGGTAGGAGAGAATCTTATGTTCAATAGAGTTTTGATCAGACAACTGGTAAAGGAAGAACCAAAATACACAAGAGCTCTATTTAGAGTAAGATGCAAGATACTTGGAAAAGTGTGCAAGTCCATAGTAGATTCAAGTTGAATAGAAAACATCATCTCAGAGGAGGCAGTAATGAAACTGAAATTGGAGAAGGTACTCGATACTAACCCCTAGAAGGTCACATGGCTAAACAAGGGACAAAGTGTTTTAGTGAATGAACAAGGAAAGGTGGAGTTTTCCATTGGAGGGTACAAGGACAAGTTAGTTTGTGATGTTTTACCCATGGATGCATGCCATCTACTACTGGGTAGACCATGGCAGTATGACATAAGTGTCATGTATGATGGAAAAGAGAACACCATTTCATTCAAGAAGGATGGAAAGACTTTTATGTTGCAGTCATTGTCAGAAGAATATGAAGGACAGTCAAAGACACTAAACATCATGTTGAGAAATGGTAAAGAGTTCCTTAACAACCTACATCAAGGGAGTGAAGGATATGTGGTTGTGTTACAACCTAAAGAGGAAGATAAGGCTGAAAAGATAGTCCTACCGGAAGCAGTCCAAAAGTTACTTGTAAGGTACAAGAGCATAGTTAGTGATGGTACACCTACTAATTTACCTCCATAGAGAGCCATTAGTTATCAAATTGACGTCATACCTAGAGCTTCATTACCAAACAACACAACATACAAGCTTACACTTGATCATAACCTAGAAGTAGCTAGGCAAGTGCAAGAGTTGTTGGATAAAGGATTGATTCAAAAGAGCATCAGCCCATGTGCACTAGTGGTTTTAGCAACCAAGAAAGGAGGTAAGTTGAGGTTATGTATTGATTCTAGAGCAATAAATAGAATCATAATCAGATATAGATTCCCTATCCCTAGGATTGAAGACTTGATGGATTGTCTTGGAGGAGCTTAGTACTTCACCAAGTTGGATCTCAAGAGTGGATACCATCATATTAGAATTAAGGATGGTGATGAGTGGAAGACAACATTTAAGACAAATGATGGGTTATATGAATGGAGAGTGATGCCATTTGGCCTCTCTAATGCCCCTAGTAAATTTATGAGGCTCATGAATAAAGTGCTTAAAGACTTTACATGGATATTTGTGGTAGTGTATCTTGATGACATCCTCATATACAACAAGACAGCAGAAGAGCATTTGAAACATGTGGAGTAGGTTCTTAGAAGGTTGCAAGAGGAGAAGTTGGCAATCAACCTAGAGAAGTGTGAGTTCTTTAAGCAATAGCTTGTCTATTTTGGTTTTTTAGTTTCCAAGGGATCATTGAAGATGGATCCAAGCAAGGTGGAAGGTATCCTAAACTAGCCTACACCAACCACAAGGACTAAGGTAAGAAGTTTTAATGGATTGGCTCAATTTTATAGAGAATTCATAAGGAAATTTAGAGGCATATGTGCACCAGTCCTAGATACAATCAAGGGTGGTCTAAAAACTAAGTTTTTGTGGACTCAAGAAGTTGAGAAAGGGTTTGAGAAACTGAAACAAGAAGTGGCAACTCAACGTATTCTTTTGTTACCTAGTTTTGATAAATTGTTCATTGTTGAATGTGATGCAAGTGGAGTGGCAGTAGGAGGAGTGCTAAGTCAAGAGGGTAGGCCTATAGCCTTCTTTAGTGAGAAGCTCAATGAAGCAAAGAAGAAGTATTCAACCTATGACTTAGAACTTTATGCTTTGGTTCAGTCACTTAGAAAATGGAGGCATTACCTTCTACCCAAGGAGTTTGTAGTCTTCACTGACAATCAGGCACTTAGTTTTACAAACACTCAAGAGAAGTTGAGTAATAGGCATTTGAAATGGATGGAATACATCCAAGCTTTTACTTTCACCATCAAGCACAAGAAGGGAGAGCTAAATAAAGTGGCAGATGCATTGAGCAGGAGGTTGTTGACAGTGCAAGAGATACAGATCAAGAGCATTGGCACAAAGAGTTTCAAGGATCTCTATGCGGAAGATTAAGACTTTTTAGTGGTCTATAAGGTATTTTCTAACTTTGAGAACCATTTACATAGCCAATACTCTGAGTATACATTGCAAAATGGGTTATTGTTTAAGGGAAATCAGTTATGTGTTCCAGAAGGGTCAATGATGGAAAATCTTATTCAAGAAAAGCATAATGGTAGTCTTAGTGGACATTTTGGCATCCACAAGACCTTAGAACTAGTGAAAAGATTCTATTACTAGACTAAGTTGGCAAGAGATGTTAGGATGTATGTGGAACAATGTGTTGTGTGTATGAATTTCTAAGGGAGGAGCTAGTAATGCTGGTTTATATCAACCCCTACCCATTCCCAATAGACCATGGGAGTGTGTGAGCATGGATTTTGTGGTAGGCATTCCTAAGACCAAGACTAGTTTTGACAGTGTTTATGTAGTATTAGATAGATTTAGCAAGATGAGTCATTTCATTCCTTGCAAACCTACTCACGATGCTAGCTACATAGCTCATCTTTTCTTCAAGGAGGTTGTAAGGATCCATGGATTCCCTTTGAGCATAGCTTTAGACAGGGATGTGAAGTTCATGAGTCACTTTTAGAAGACTCTATGGAGTAGATTGGGCACAAATTTGTCATTTGGATCAGATTACCATCCTCAGACCAATGGTCAAATAGAGGTGGTTAACAAGGTGCTAGGTAATCTTCTAAGGTGCCTAACAAAGGAATATGGACAGACATGGGATATGGTTATCTCACAAGTTGAGTATGCTTACAATGATAGTGTGAACCAAGCCATAGGGAAAAGTCCTTTTGAAGTTGTGTATGGGATGCACCCAAGAGGCATATGTGATCTCAGAGATCTTGGAGCTATGGACCATAGGAGTGGACATGCAGAAGACTTCAGTTAGACCATGAAGGAGATTCAGGAGTAGGTAAAGAGTACAGTCACTGAGGCTACATAAAAGTTGAAGGAGAAGGAAGATATGTCAAGGAAAGATGTGCAATTTTAAGTAGGGGACTATGTTATGGTCCACCTTAACAAGTCAAGGTTGTAGAAGGGAATGTCAACCAAGTTGCAGATTAAAATAGTGGGTCCATGCAAGATATTGGCCAAATATGGAAGGAATGCATATAAGGTGGAGTTGCCTACTGATCTAGGAATCTCACCAATTTTCAACATAGCTGATTTGATCAAGTATAAGGGAACAGTCAGGAGATATTTAAGGACATCAGTAATGTACCCCTACCTAGTCAAGACAAGCCTCAGGTAGAGAAGATCTTGGATTCAAGAGTACAAAAGTCTACAAGGAACAAGGTGTACATGGAGCACCTTATCAAGTGGAAGAATAAGCATGAGTCAGAAGCCACATGGGTATAGGAAGATCAGTTCAAGAAGTTTGGAATTGACCTGTCTTTACTCTCCCTTTCCATTCCTTAGTGTTTGGACTGAGAGGGGGAGAATGGTGCAGGAGCACCTAAGGAACAACAAACAGTTCATTAGGTAAATAAGAAACCTAGAGGAATAATTTTGTTTTGTTTTCATAAGGTCATGTAGACCATTTTCTGGAGAGCTTAGAGGTGGTTTTGATCTTTGGAAAAGAGGTTGTCAAAAAATCAATAATTTTAAAAGCTCATCTTGCTGAGTTGACAAAAGTTGCCCAAGGTTGAAAAACATAATGGATTTTATAAGTTTCATCTTTAGGTCTTCTATAGGTTCAAAAAAAGGAACTTAGTTGTTTTAGAAGCCTATTTCAGAGATGCTTCGCCCATGGGGCAGGGTTAGAGGCACTGATATTGTAGTGGCATTTTGTGACATTGAAAGAAACAACATTTTGTGAGACATTTTCTGGTTTTTGCAACTAAATAGTGCTTTAATGGATTAAATCTGTTATTGTTTTGGTTTTGGAATGTAGTGTTGTTAGTTTACAAGTAGTGTATAACATTAAATAGCTTCTTTGTTCAATTCGTAAGCACTTTTTGTAAATAGTTTCATTTTACCCTGTTGCTGGTCTGAACCAGACAAGTTCTAGGAAATGGGGTGCTAGAGCACTTTCCCACTATACAAACTATATGGCCCTTTGGAAACAGTGCCTAGACACCATGCTTGTACATATGGTAGATTCTAGGGCTTGTGTGTGTGCAGGAGCGGCTAGCAATGTCTTGCCCTAAGCGAGCTAGGCAGAGTTCGGGTAGGGAAGATAAGGAGTGAAAGACTCATATGTTGCAGGGGTGTTAAGATTTTGAAGAAATTATTTTTGGTGAATTTAGCTGATGGTCTTGGAAAAATCAGATGGTTAGGAGGAGACTCCATTGGCCCATTTGGTTTCTAAAACCTTTGACAGTTTGAAACAGCCTGGGAAAGGCTAGTAAACCCTAGGTTTTGGCCATTTTTGTGTATGGGAAGTGTATGGGTAGTGCTGGTTCAAAACCCTAAAAATCTTCAAGGTGTGGACATGGGAAACACTAATCCAAACAAAGAACCTAGGTCTTTTGGTGGGTTTTGGAGTAACTTCCATTTTTCTCGTGTTAGGAGGACTAATTGGGGCTCTAGGCTTGTAGCCTTTTCTAACCCTAGGAAAGGTATTGGTGGAAGCGATGGGGAATTGGAGTCTTGTGATTGTATAAGAACCATAAATAGGTTACTTTGAAGCTTTTACAATTTTTTCACACCCCTGCAAGTACCTAATTTAGTGTTGAGGGTAATTGGCCTTTAGGGAAGAATAAGGGTCAAAGGTGAGATAGTGGAAAAGCACCAAGATTGGCTTGGTAGTATGAAAGATTATTGATAGTGGGGTTGGCCAGAAGGACCAGGGGTTTCTATATCTGAAATAGGACCTAAAGGTTAAGGTGGGAGAGTCACCTAAGATTTCTTGAGATCAAGGACCCAGAGCATGGGACAGTGAGTGTCTCATCCAACCTACCCTATCAGATTGGTATTAGAGCAAGTTAAAGATTTGGGAAAGAATATTGTATGTCTGAGGTTGAGTCTAGTGATTCTTCCATCATGGTGAGAAATGCAGAACTGGCCAATATGGTTGAAGAGCAGGAGGAAGATGATAAACAGTTGAGGGAAAGAATAGCCCAACTTGAGCAAGCAGTGAGGAGTGCGCAATTTGAAGGAAGGATCCCTAAGGAAGAAGAGGTTTCAGAGCAAGACAAGACCACTGATCCTAACCCTGTTTTGTTAGAGGAGCCTTTCTTGAAGGCATTGAAGGCCTTGAGTGGAAAATCACTTGAAGGCATACCACTATTTAGTGGGAAAATGGAAGCTAATCTAGTCATGGACTGGATAGAGGGAATGGAAAACCATTTTGAATGTGATGGATTCACTGAAGCATAGAAGGTAAAGGTGGCCAAATCAAGACTAAGAGGTTCTACTTTGACATGGTGGAAATTCATTTAGACAGAGAGGGAAAAAGAAGGTAAGTAGCCTATAAATACTTGGAAGGGAATGGTTGCCAAAGTAAAAGAAGCATATATGCCAGATGACTATGAGATTTAGTTACACAAGAAGAGACAAAGCTTAAGGAAAAAAGACCAAGATGTGAATACTTGCACTAAGGAGTTTCAAAAACTTTGTATGAGGTCCAATGTTATAGAGGATGAAAGTCTTAAGGTAGCTAGATACCTTAACGGTTTGATATGGAACATTCAAGAGGAGATGGCTCTTTTAAGTCCTAAAACTGTGCATCAATGTTACCAATTGGCTATCAAGATTGAGGAAAGAAACAAGAGGAAGCAAGACTAGGCTTCTAAGGGCAGAGGTAAAGGTAGAGATCAAAGAGATCAAAGAGGGCAGCGTGGTGGCTACCAAGGTAGAGGCAATGACCAAAGAAAACAAGGTGAGTCTAAATTAACAAAGCCTGGAGGTGAAACATCTTCTAGAGGAGGGCATAATAAAGGTAGAGGACATCAAGGAGGTTCAAACAGAGGAAGAGGAGCAGGCAGGGGAGATTCATATTTTGCAAACATGAAATGCTACCATTGTAGTCAAGTAGGTCATCCTGCTTATAGGGGCTTGGAGAAAGCATCTCCATCAAGCAATGAGAAGAGAGTGGCTTATGCAGAAGAGGACACCATGAGTCCTAAGGCATCTGAGATCAGTCATATTGAATCTAAGGAAGGAGAGAATCTGATGTTCAGTAGAGTTTTGATTAGACAACCAGTCAAGGAAGAACCAAAATAAAGGAGAGCTCTATTTAGAGTAAGATGCAAGATACTTGGAAAAGTGTGCAAGGTCATAGTAGATTAAGGTTCAATAGAAAACATCATCTCAAAGGAGGCAATAATGAAACTAAAATTGGAGAAGGTACCCCATACTAACCCCTAGAAGGTCACATGGCTAAACAAGGGACAAAGTGTTTTAGTGAATGAACAAGTAAAGGTGGAGTTTTCCATTGGAGGGTACAAGGACAAGTTAGTTTGTGATGTTTTACCCATGGATGCATGCAATCTACTACTGGGTAGACCATGGCAGTATGACAGAACGGTCATGTATGATGGAAAAGAGAACACCATTAGGATGGAAAGACTTTTATGTTGCAGTCACTGTCAGAAGAAGATGAAGGACAATTAAAGACACCAAACATCATGTTGAGCAGTGGTAAAGAGTTCTTTAACAACCTACATCAAGGGAGTGAAGCATATGTGGTTGTGTTACAACCTAAAGAGGAAGATAACGCTGAAAAGACAATCCTACCAAAAGCAGTGTAGAAGTTACTTGTAAGGTACAAGAGCATAGTTAGTGATGGTACACCTGAAACTTTACCTCCAAAGAGAGCCATTAGTCATCAAATTGACTTCATACCTGGAGCTTCATTACCAAACAAAGTAGCATACAAGCTTGCACCTGATCAGAACTTAGAAGTAGCTAGGCAATTGCAAGAGTTGTTGGATCAAGGATTGATTCAAAAGAGCATCAGCCCATGTGTAGGACCAGTGGTTTTAGCAACCAAGAAAGGAGGTAAGTTGAGGTTACGTACTGATTCTAGAGCAATAAATAGAATCACAATCAGATATAGATTCCCTATCCCTAGGATTGAAGACTTGATGGATTGTCTTGGAGGAGCTCAGTACTTCACCAAGTTGGATCTCAAGAGTGGATACAATCAGATCAGAATTAAGGATGGTGATGAGTGGAAGACAACATTTAAGACAAATGATGGGTTATATGAATGGAGAGTGATGTCATTTGGCCTCTCTAATGCCCCTAGTACATTCATGAGGCTCATGAATGAAGTGCTTAAAGACTTTATAGGGATATTTGTGGTAGTGTATCTTGATGACATCCTCATTTACAACAAGACAGCAGAAGAGCATTTGAAACATGTGGAGCAGGTTCTTAGAAGGTTGCAAGAGGAGAAGTTGGAAATCAACCTAGAGAAGTGTGAGTTCTTTAAGCAAGAGCTTGTCTATTTTGGTTTTTTTAGTGTCCAAGGGATCATTGAAGATGGATCCAAGCAAGGTGGAAGCTATCCGAATGATGCAGAGGTCGAGGGACTTTGAAAGAAACACCAAGTTACAAGACTAACAATGATTCACTCTCAACCTTTCAACTAGGCACCAACATGGATATAAGGCCTCAACTTTGCATTCATGATTTATTTTCCTTCTTTATGGACCCAAACCCTAGGAACACTCTTAAGAGACCCAAAAAAACTTGTTTTAAATGATTTCAAAGCCCAACCCTCTGACTTATACACAAAACCAATTTTTCACCTTAACTAGGCTACTAGCCCAATTAGGCCTCCTGCAGTGATTTTTTGACTTTGCACTCAAACTTTCCAAAGGAAACCCAAATATAATGACTGTTTCAAGTGTGGTTTGTGATGAAAAACAACATATCCAAACCTTGATATCACTTGCTTTAGACAAACCCTTCCAAAATCTGCTGTCTCCTAAAAGACTAGGCCTAATTAGCCCACTTTTACAAAGAAACCCCCCTTTAAATTTGTCCCCTGACCATGAAACTTTCAGCAGTCTCCTAAAATGACTCAAAACCAAGGAATCCAAGTTTTTATCCCTCTATGACACCTCTATCATGCTCCAGCACAAACCCCTCCTCAGCTTGCCTCAAAAACTAGGGCTTCTTGAAAACTAACCCTCCAATCACTTCCAGAACTTTCTCATTGACTCTACACCATTAGGACAACATATTTAGTTGATCCAAACTCAAAACATGCCCCTCATTAAGGCAGATCTTCTGCTGCTACACCCTAGCCTCCATCTTCAAGCACTTTTCTCTTTGACAACTTGGTGTACACCCTGATATTCTTCCTTCCTGCACATTAGTTGGTTAAATATGTATGATACATGTTATATTGGATCCATTTCATAGATTTTCAGTCATTATACTCTATGAAATGGATCATTCCTTCATAAAAACTCTCAAAACAGGGCAAAATCTGCACTTTTCCTATGGACAGTCAGCAAAAACGTGCAAGAATTGATCTATTTCCTTTATCAGAGCGTGTGATTGGTGTTAAAACATCTAAATACAAATTACCAAAGCATCCAAATGCAGAAAACTTCAATAAGATTCAATGGTTCATCAAAAAAAACACAGAAAATTGCAAGAAAACAGAATTTTTTTTTGTATTTTCTGAGAACAGTCTGTACAATGCCTTCACCAACCACCTAACCTCCGTACAAATGATGATTTTAGGGTTATAAACTCATTCCCCAACTGATCCAACTGATTTGGATTAATTACATTGCATAATTACCTCTAAAACACCTAAAACTCCTTTTCCCGCCTAAACTAAAATTTGAAATTCTAAAATAACAATCTTGAGATTTATTAATAATTATCACCTAAAGACCATTGGATATCTAATATCCAAGCTTATTTAACCTATTCAAATCCTAAGAGCATTTAAACAAATCCCTTAAAACATACTTTGCCCCTTACATTGCATTTTGACTGGATTCCTTATCAGGAATCTTGACCCCTGTAACATCTTCAACACACTTATTAAATTCAAATGCCATTATAGGTTTCAACACATCATAATTGATGCTTTGACATGATTGGAAGGTCCTCTTGACCCTTGCACTCTCCTGGTTCTTGACGTGATCCTTGAAGGCCAGGTTATCTGCACCACTAAATTAGCCCTACACCAACCACAGGGACTGAGGTAAGAAGTTTTCATTGATTGGCTCAATTTTATAGAAAATTCATAAGGAAATTTAGTGGCATATGGGCACCATTCCTAGATACAATCAAGGGTGGTCTAAAAACTAAGTTTGTGTGGACTCAAGAATCTAAGAAAGGGTTTGAGAAACTAAAACAAGAAGTGGAAACTCAACCTATTATTTTGTTACCTAGTTTTGATAAATTGTTCACTCTTGAATGTGATGCAAGTGGAGTGGCATTAGGAGGAGTTCTAAGTAAAGAGGGCAGGCCTATAGCCTTCTTTAGTGAGAAGCTCAATGAAGCAAAGAAGAAGAATTCAACCTATGACTTAGAACTTTATGCTTTGGTTCAGTCACTTAAAAAATGGAGGCATTACCTTCTACCCAAGGAGTTTGTAGTCTTCACATACAATTAGGCACTTAGTTTTATCAACACTCAAGAGAAGTTGAGTAATAGGCATTTGAAATGGATGGAATACATCCAAGCTTTTACTTTCACCATCAAGCACAAGAAGGGACAGCTAAACAAAGTGGCAGATGCATTGAGCAGGAGGTTGTTGACAGTGCAAGAGATACAGATCAAGAGCATTGGCATAGAGACTTTCAAGTATCTCTATGGGGAAGATGAAGACTTTTTAGAGGTCTATAAGGTATGTTCTAACTTTGAGAACCATTTCCATAGCCAATACTCTAAGTATACATTGCAAAATGGGTTATTGTTTAAGGGAAATAAGTTATGTGTTCCAAAAGGGTCAATGATGGAAAATTTAATTTAGGAAAAGCATAATGGCAGTCTTAGTGGACATTTTGGCATCCACAAGACCTTAGAACTAGTGCAAAGATTCTATTACTGGACTAAGTTTGCAAGAGATGTTAGGAAGTATGTTGAACAATGTGTTGTGTGTATGAAGGCTAAGGGAGGAGCTATTAATGCTGGTTTATATCAACCCCTACCCATTCCTAACAGACCATGGGAGTGTGTGAGCATGGATTTTGTGGTAGGCCTGCCTAAGACCAGGACTGGTTTTGACAGTGTTTATGTAGTAGTAGACAAATTTAGCAAGATGAGTCATTTCATTCCTTGCAAAACTACTCATGATGCTAGCTACATAGCTCATCGTTTCATCAAGGAGGTTGGAAGGATCCATGGATTGCCTTTGAGCATAGTTTCAGATAGGGATGTGAAGTTCATGAGTCACTTTTGGAAGACTCTATGGAGTAGATTGGGAACAAATCTGTCATTTGGATTAGCTTACCATCCTCAGACCGATGGTCAAACAGAGGTGGTTAATAGGGTGCTAGGTAATCTTCTAAGGTGCCTAACTAAGGAATATGGACATACATTGGATATGGTTATCTCAAAAGTTGAATATGCTTACAATGATAGTGTGAACTGGACCATAGGGAAATGTCCTTTTGAAGTTGTGTATGGGATGCGCCCAAGAGGCATATGTGAGCTCAAATATTTTGGAGCTATGGACCATAGGAGTGGACATGCAGAAGACTTCAATCAGACCATGAAGGAGATTCAAGAGCAGGTAAAGAGGACATTCTCTGAGGCTACACAAAAGTTGAAAGAGAAGGTAGATATGTCAAGGAAAGATGTGCAATTTCAAGTAGGGGACTATGTTATGGTCCACCTTAACAAGTCAAGGTTTTAGATGAAAAGAGTGGGTCCATGCAAGATATTGGCCAAATATGGCAAGAATGTATATAAGGTGGAGTTACCTACCAATCTAGGAATCTCACCAGTTTTCAACATAGCTAATTTGATCAAGTATAAGGGAACAGTCAATGATGAGGTTCAGAATAGTTAGGAGATCTATAAGGATATCAGTAATGTACCCCTACGTAGTCAAGACAAGCCTTAGGTAGAGAAGATCTTGGAGTCAAGAGTATAAAAGTCTACAAGGAACAAGGTGTACATGGAGCACCTTATGAAGTGGAAGAATAAGCATGAGTTAGAAGCCACATGGGTATAGGAAGATCAGTTCAAGAAGTTTGGCATTGACCTATCTTTACTCTCCACTTCCATTCCTTAGTGTTTGGGATGAGAGGGGGAGAGTGGTGCAGGAGCACCTAAGGAACAACAGACAGTTCATTAGGTAAATAAGAAACCTAGAGGAATAAAAATTTTTTGTTTTGATAAGGTCATGTAGACCATTGTGTGGAGAGATTAGAGGTGGTTTTGATATTTGGAAAAGAGGTTGTCAAAAATTCAATAAGTTTAGAAGCTCATCTTACTGAGTTGACAAAAGTTGCCAAAGGTTGAAAAACACAGTGGATTTTATAAGTTTCATGTTTAGGTCTTCTATATGATCGAAAAAAGGAACTTAACTACTTTAGAAGCCTATTTAAGAGATGCTTCAACCATGGGGCAGGGTTAGAGGCATTGATATTGTAGTGACATTTTGTGACATTGAAAGAAACTGCATTTTGTGAGACATTTTATGGTTTTTGCAACTAAATAGTGCTTTAATGGATTAAACATGTTATTGTTTTGGTTGTGGAATGTAGTGTTGTTAGTTTACAAGTAGTGTATAACATTAAATAGCTTCTTTGTTCAATTTGTAAGCACTTTTTGTAAATAGTTTCATTTTACCTTGTTGCTGGTCTGAACCATACAAGTTTTAGAAAATGGGTTGCTAGAGAACTTTCCCATTGTACAAACTATACGGCCCTTTGGGAATAGTGACTAGACACCATGCTTATACATATGGTAGATTCTAGGGCTTGTGTGTGTGCAGGAGTAGCTAGCAATGTCTTGCCCTAGGCGAGCTAGGCAGAGTCCGGGTAGGGAAGACAAGGAGTGAAAGACTCATATTTTGCATGGGTGTTAAGATTTTGAAGAAATTATTTTTGGTGAATTCAGTTGATGGTCTTGGCAACATCTGATGGTTAGGAGGAGACTCCATCAGCCCATTTGGTGTGTGAAACCTTGGACAGTTTGAAACAGCCTGGGAAAGGCTAGTAAACCCTAGGTTTTGGCCATTTTTGTGTATGGGCAGTGTACGGGCAGTGCTGGTTCAAAACCCTAAAAATATTCAAGGCGTGGACATGGGAAACACTAATCCCAAACAAAGAACCTAGGTCTTTTGGTGGGTTTTGGAGTAACTTCCATTTTTCTCGCGTTAGGAGGCCTAATTGGGGCTCTAGGCTTGTAGCCTTTTCTAACCCTAGGAAAGGTATTGGTGGAAGCAATGGGGAATTGGAGTCTTGTGATTGTATAAGAACCCTAAATAGGTCACTTTGAAGCTTTTACAATTTTTTCACACCCCTGCAAGTACCTAATTAATTGTTGAGGGTAATTGGCCTTTAGGGAAGAATAAGGGTCAAAGGTGAGATAGTGGCAAAGCATTAAGATTGGCTTGGTAGTATGAAAGATTATTCATAGTGGGGTTGGCCAGAAGGACTAGGGGTTTCTATATCTGAAATAGGACCTAAAGGTTAAGGTGGGAGAGTCACCTAAGAGTTCTCTAGATCAACGACCTAGAGCATGGGACAATGAGTGTCTCATCCAACCTACTTTATCACACACCTTAGGGAATATCACACATGACACCAACACTAAGAGAAGACAAATCATAAAATGAAGGTTCACACTTTAGGGAGTATTATCCATAGTATAACAATGAAAGGGAACATAACATGCCATGAAAACTCATGATTTTAGGGGATATCAAGCCTAATATCAGCACAAAGGAGACACAAACATAGATTGAGTAGGATACGCTTTGGTAGACATTCATGTGATACTACTATTAACAAGGTCACACTTTATAGGAGATTTATGATATCATCACTAAAAAGGGACTATTTCTAGTGCAAACAATGTGTGGAGTACTATATGCCCCCCCTTAAAATTTTAGTGTACTTGCTACACTGATATTTTAAGGAGATACAAAGGGATCCCTTGTAGTAAGGAATACACCTAACATAAGGCTACCTAACCCTTACCCCCCAAGCATAGGGACAAAGTTGAGCCATAATGAATGATAGCATGTTGCTCCTTGTGAAATGAAATATGATTGCACAAAACCAAATTTATAGCCCCATGCATGGTAATGAGAATTATGTAATACTACAACACTACAACATGGAAAGGAGAAACAATGAATACAATTTAATCTATTATCCAATCAAATTTATTGTTATAAGGATCTAACTTTTCCAATTTCTTCTTCAAAACATGAAATTAATCAGCTATGTGTCCAAATATTTTATGATACACACAATATGATGTGTTTTATTCTTCCATTTAGTATCTATTCTTTCATGAATGTTGGGAAAACGTGTCTCAACCTTGAAATTCCATAAGGTTCTATTGATATGTAAGTGCAAGGGTGGGTACCTCCCCGCAAGGGGTCTAGGGACCACACACCATCAAAAGATAAATTTTATTTATATTTTATTATTTTTAATTTGGACTGTTTATCATTAGGTCTTAGATATTCTAGTCAATATTTTGTTGTCTTGAGTTTCCATAGGAGACAACCCTATTTTATGAGGGCATTATATTATAACTATATCATGGTGTATTCTATGAATCTAATAGTGATATTCTTGCCTTTGGATCTCTGGTCGGTGATACTCCTTTGAGAAGCTCACTCTAAAAAAAATTGTAATCTTCATGATTTCTAAATAATATATTGGGTAGCTTTTAGAGTGTGGGGTTTTTCTCCCGAAAGGGTTTTCCCCACATAAATCACTATGTTTTGGTATGCATGATATTTATGTTTATTTTTGTTTAAGTTTTTGTAATTGTTGTAAAGATCTATAAAGGTTTGCATTATCATCATCTCAATATTAGTGTAGGAAGTTGTTCCACTACAAGGTTAGCTTCCTTAAAAGTGGTATCAAGGGCTAATCACCTTTGGTTCAGTTGTGAGTTGTTGGTTTTTTTAACTAATATAGATTTGAGTGGGAGCTTGTGTAAAAGATAATTTGTGATCTTGTTGTAGGAATTTTTCGAGATAGAAAGTTCATTAGGGATAATAGAGGTGGATAATTTTTCTAGAAATAGTTTTGAAATGTGGAAGCTAGAGATGAAGATTTGTTGATAGATCAAGATCTATGGGACGTTGTTGATGAGAAATTTTCAAGGCCTGTAGATCCTACTATGGCTACTCAATATGATGTTATGGATTGTAAATCCAAGGGTCTAATTGTATTGTGCTTTAAAAACTCTTTTTTAATCAATTTCCATGAAGAGACCTCTACATACCAACTATGGAAGAAGCTTGGTGAGATGTATCAAGCAAAATCTTTAGTGAAATATATTTTCTTGAGGAAGAAATTATATTCCTTGAGAATGGAAGAGAGTGGATGAATTACAAACCGCCTAGAATCATTCAATATGTTCGTGGACCAATTAGCATTAGTTGGTGTCAAAATTGATGATGAGGAGAAATGTCGGATTTGTCTTTTTTCTTTGTCTGATTCATGGGATTCTCTTGTTATGGCTATTGGGAGTACTTCTATTATTTTGAAGACTAAAGTGTTGAAAACCTAAAATACTAAGAGGGGGGAAAATTAGTATTATTTTAAACCACTCAATGATTTAACCATTCAAATCATAACATGCTCATTTTTTAGAAATGAAGGAAATCAAGAAAACATCCAACAATAACACATAACACATGAACACTAGGATTTTTACATACCCAAAATGGGAAAAACCATGGTGAGGATTATATCACAATATATTATAACTGGTTATAGTATATTATAGAAGTTCTCACTACAAGTGAACTCATTATCAAAGTGGACTCACTACCCACTAAGAAACAAAAAAGATAGAAGAGATTGTGGATCACAACTAGATTTTAACTCTTCCAATTACATATATCATATGCATGAAATACAGTTCCAATGAAGCTCAGAATACAAATTCAAAACTCTTCATACTGATCTGAATCAACACTTTGCTTTGTTCTACATTCACACTAACTTCACACAATTCATAGCCACTTACTTTTGTCATATACCATCATCATAAAAATACCAAAAAATATCTAATTTATATATCCACTTCACCTATAACATCAATTAGGTTGCCCTAATTAGATGTAATATAATAAATGTAGCTTGTCGGCTCAAGATCTATCCACACATGCTTCATGTCAAGATTAAAGCCTTATAAGAATTTGAGGTAGGTCAGCACAGATCTAAAATATCATCCACATAATATATCAATACATACTTAACCTTCACAACACACATAACTCATTAGGTCAACATCACTAATGACCTAGTTACAAAATTCACCAACTGTACACCCATATTTGGACACATAGACCTCTAAAATTTAAGGAAACTAAAATATGCACTCATATTCCATCTTTCAACACCTCTACAACCCCAAAAATATATAATCCAATCCATGGTGAAGTGCATACTCATCAACACATATGTACTGCACTAGAAACGCCTGAAACTACTAAGCCAAACTTCTGTTACTCATAACTACAAAACCAAAAACAAAAAAAACATGAAAATTTAGAATTAGGTTTATCTATCGACCAACAAAATTATTTAGAAGCACATAGAAAAATCCCCATTAGTAGACTAATGTGGACCCAAATATCACATCCCCTATTCATAGAATCACCTAAATTAACACTTAGTCAATTTCCACAACTATTTCCTTCATTAGATCAAACCTTCTTGCAAAATTTTCTTTCATAATCATCTTCAAACATACTCAAGACACTTAAACTAATTTTCACCATAGTCTTTGTATCGGGATACAATGTTGACATCAATCTCAATAATACAATGCATAATTGTATATACCTTGTGCTAATTCCACATAATCATGTTGCCAACAAGTTTATCAATGACACAATCCCCCCATTTTTTATTGATGAAAACATGCCAAAAAAATATCCACTTGAAATTATTCTCCCCTTTTGACATCAAGGGAAAAGGGAACATACACCAATATTCATGATATACCAAATCTTGTTGTGATAAGGATGTTCATATATACATGCTGAAAAACTAAACTAAGCCCCCCTAAGAATGTTATTCATCATAAATAGATCAAAAAATTGTAATGAGTCTGAAATAATAAATTGAAAATGCATAAAGAAATAATAATACTATCAAATGGAGGATGTTGACACTTCGAGCTTCACAACATGAACTTGACATTCTTATTTTCCCTCTTCCTAGATATTCTTGGCTATGCCAAGCATCCTACACTGGGTCTCAAGCTCCATAAGCCATTCTTCACCTTCTTCTAGAGTGTTGTGTATTAGATTATTCTTGGTAGCTTTATCAGCACATACAAGGGCATTGGAAATAGATGTGAATTTTGAGTTTAGCAGGTCCCTTACATTTTTGAACTACATCATGATTTTGTCTTTTTGACCTTGTAGTTGGAAGTATTTCTAATGCAAATATTCTCTAGCTAATCTTATGCTTCCATCAAGGTCTTGTGTTAGGTCATATGTGTTGGAAGCTCTATATGTGTATGACTCTATTGATTCCATTTCATCTTTGATGCTCTTTGTGGTCTTGGGCCACTTCATACAAAACTAAAATAAGGCTTTGTCCTCAACCACACAAGGTTGTGCACCCTTGAGACTATCTTAAAATTTGTTGTGTGCTTGAGAACACTTCTCTATTACTTCCAATAGTCTTTTTTGATCCATTTTCTTGTCCATTTTTTTTTCTAGTTTATCATT
>VDFB02375735.1:92480-165340 GCA_007258455.2 Sequoia sempervirens | reverse complement strand
GATAAGAGGGTATAATCTAAAGAACATGGTAAAAAACCTTTCTCAAATTTGTATTCAAGTTAATGAGATAAAGTACTATTAGATAGCTAACAATTCAATGAATCTAGATCCAAATAGTTTTGATAATATTCAATATTATGTCACTAAGGCCAATAATCTAAGAACACAAATCAAAGAATGTGGTATTGAAAAAAAGGACACACAAATAGTTCTCATTGTGTAGACAAAAACATGCCCTAAACATTTTTTTGTTTTTGTCTTTCATACTTATTAAATTTACATGGGAACCACTTATTCCCACATCTAAGAAAATGTTAGAAATCTCACTTCTTGAACAAAAAAATGATTACAATGGGCATTTTAATTCCTTTCAAGGCACAAGCTTTGGTTTCTATTCAACCTAAGGGTAAAAAAGGCTCAAGAAATCCCAATAAGATGAAAAATAAATATAAAAAATCCATAAAAATCTAGAGCACAATGTTCATCTAATTTATTGATAATTTGTTCATATTTTAAGATTAAGCATATATTCTATAGGGGAATTACATTATTTTTCATTCATCATTTTTATAAGGTTCATTTACTTATTCAAAATTAGGTAAGGGTAAAGGAAAGGTATTGATTGTAGTGGAAGATTATCCTAGGGCATAAATACTTGACTCTCTTGCTTCACACCACATGGATTTTTATTGAAATTAATTTTCTTCTTTGGATCCTTAATTTTTATCATACAATCTCATGGGAGATGATACAAAAATGGAAGTTGTTGGGAGAGGTTCAATTGACATAGATGATGGTTCATTGAGGATATCCTTTATGTACTTGAATTGTCTACCAACCTTCTTTTTTTTCTACTAAATCATGGATTAGGAGTAGAAATAAGGTTGCATTCACATTGGATTCATTATTATTTAGGAGCTTGAAGATGATACTTTGATTATATTTTTGAAGGTGGATCATTAGTCCCACCTATAAACTTTCTTACACTGTGAGTAAGATTTTGCATGAATAGTTTGGCCACTTGAATTATTGTTATCTTCAACAAAAATACCAATAGGATATGGTAACATGATTCTCCAGGATCAAATTTTTATATATCATGTACTTAGGTCATGTCATGAGGAATACTCTTGAGGATAAATTTAACAAAATGAAGTTATAACAAGATTTATAAGTCCTTGAGTTGGTTCAAGATGACCTATCAAGACCATTTCCATCCTTATCTTCAATAAGGACCACTATGTTATTGATAGTTTTTGTATATACACATGGGTTTATTTCATTTATTAAAGGGGTCAAATCTTTGACATATTTCAAGACTTAAGGCCCTTGCTAAAAATAAATCTAGAAGAAACATCAATACTCTTTTAACTAAGTTAATGATAGAGAGTATGTGAATCATATATTTGAGTAGTTTTTTCTTGAGGGGATTGATATTTAAAATATAGTTACCTAGAATCCATGATAGAATGGTGTTTTTAAGTATAAGAACTATTGCCTGAAGGAGATGGCTAGTTACATGATTCACACTCAATATGTTACTCCATAATATTAGGTTAAAGCAATTAATTATGTTGTATACATTTAAAATTAGGTCAATCCTAAGGCATTCAAAGTGATCACCACTTTTGAAGCCTAGGGTGGTGGGAAAATGATTCTGTAACATTTTAGATTTTCTGGCTCCCTTGCATGGGAAAAAATTCCCTTAGAGAGACATAAGGATTTGGAAGCTTGAATTTGGAATTGCATTTATGTTAGATATCCTTTGGTCTAAAAAATAATAGATAATAAATCCTAAGACTCAAGAAATTTTTAAATAAAGGAGTGTTTAGTTCAAATAAAAATCTCCTAACTTATTCTCTCATACTTCTCCTTCTTCCTTCGCATTGGATTCTTTGATAGATAATAATGATTTAGAGAAATATCCTACAACCACTTAGAATCATGGGATTTATTATGAGGACTTTCATTTTATAAGTCCACTTTCCAAGGTTGAGAGCTCTCTTCCATCTTCCCCATCTTCTATAATGCCTTGATGGCTTGCCAAAATTTTTAGGCTATATTCACCTTAGCTAGGGATCACACCAACATTCAAAGGACATGATCCTAACATTAATATCATATACATTTCTATGTTTCTTCCACTTTATATCCATAGTCATTTCATGGAATATCTAATTCCACTACAAAAGGGAAGTTTTTGTTCCTAAAATAAAAGGTCCAAAATCATAGATATTTTATTCACCTTCAAGGCCCTAGGTTTTTCATCAAGGAGGTAAATATATGCTCATCTATAGATTTAGGAAGGTTAAAAAATAAATAAGTGGTTAAAATTTCTTTCTATTTGGGCTTACCTTAAATCTAGGAGGGTGTTCCTAAAGGTTACTAAAATAAGTTAATATTTAAATTTTGGAATGATTGATCAATGTATCAAAGAATAAGTATACTTAGTTTGTATTATTAACTGCTAAAATTTTCACTAAGTTAAGATAGCACTGGTTGCATCAAACCTATTATAACTAATTCTGTACACTTTACATCATACGTGCAAAATGATAGCAATTTATAGTTTAAAACATCTTATTTCTATTCAATATATGTTTTTGATAATATAAGTTGCATTTGCAAGGTGTAGTACCCTTAACATGAAAAGCCCAAATGGAAAAAGTTCATATCAAAAAGACAAAATTAACCAATTACAACATAAAGTTCAAACATAGAGGAAAAAAAATGACAAAAAAATAATAGCCCACCCAAAAATAGATAGGACACCTCCCCATAACCTAGAAATACCCTCCCATTCCTTTGTGAGAAATTTCCACACATATTCCCCTTCCAAACTATTGCTAGGACTAGGATTAGTAGCCTTTTTGTTAACCTCATCCTTTAGCACTGTCGAAAGGGTGATAGTCATGTGATGAATGACTTTGATTTTGAACTAGGTCAGTTTTGTAAGCCTCCTTTTTGGTTTGTCAACATGAGATATCAAGTTATTGGGATCTTCTTCCTTTATTGTTTTTGACCTTTTGGTCTCCTCCACCTGAGTCTGATGACTGGAGGAATCCGGTGTGGACTCCTCTAGAATCATCTAATTCATCTTAGGGAAAAGACTATGTCCTTCTGTGTATTCCTTGGTTTCCTCAATCGTGTCATGTTTGCTTTCATCTTGACTTTTTTTCTACTCTGAACTGCTAGAGATTTCATCTATTGAAACCTATAGCTTGTGTTTAGACAACCTATTGGACCTATAAATGCTAGTTTGTTCCATCCCTGTATCAATATTCGTGACCGCCACAATATCCTCTTCAGAGTCGTTGGATGTAGAGTCACCCTCATAATTATTTGTGAGAGGTTCCTCAACATGAAAGGTGATGCTCTTTTTTCCTTTCTTTGGTTTAGGCTTGGATTTGATGGTCATTTTCCTCCTTTCTTGGTGGAGGTATTCTTTAGTTTGTAGAGACCGATGAACTTAGATTGGGCCAAACTTGCACCACCCTTTTGCTTTTTAGCTGGAGGCTTGGGTTTGGAATTCTCAAAAGGTTGGCTGGAAGTGGGAGGGAGCTTCATTTTAGCACTAATAGAGATAGTAGAGGAGGGTTTTGAAGGGGATGGATTAGAAGGCTCAAGCTCCTCAATTCTGATAGCAGAAATGGATTTTGGATGGCATAGAGCAAGGTGAAAATGATAAAGGTGAAGGATAAGCCCTTGATGCAAGGGAGGGGGGTGTTTATCAGGGTTCTCAGCTACAAGCTCTATGATTTCCTTAATTCAGATTTAAGGGACAAAAGAAAGAAGAAAGGAAAAATAATTAGCATCCTATGACAAAGGTGATTTAGTAGCAGTAAATGATAGAAATAAAAGAATTTAAACTAACCTTCTAATGTGACATATTTTATTAGAGCGAGGAAAACCTAATCCCATGGAGCCGAAAGCTTACTTCGGTAAAAATGTGTATGGAGTTTTGTAGGATATTCATTCTCCTTGAAGAAGGTTTGTAGGCTCTCCATGTCTTGCACCTTCATGTGCTTTTTAATCTTATGTCTAGTATAGGAAAGCCATGTAGCTTTGGCGATAACCTCTTCATTGATATCAAAGGAAATGCCACCCACTATGACCCTCCAATCACAACAACTACATAGAAAATCTAGCTAAAAGTTTCTCATCATTCCCTCTTACACTCTCCATTAAAGGTGCAATACCACCTTCAACACAAATATGCTAGATAAGAGTGTCCCAAAAAAATTCCTCATAGGAACCTAGTTTACTTTACACCTGATCAACCCCATAATCACACACAGAGCAACAATCACAAGGAAAGAAAATATGTTTTTTATTTTTTAAATGTAGAAGGGAAATGAGCACCAAAAACTTATCAAAGGGATAACCATTGTGAAAAATTTGTATATTTTTCCTAATTAAGGTGATAAGATTTTCCCATGTACCAATTAGAATTTCCAAGAGGCTTAGAGTTGCGAGCCATTGCAAGCATTGATGAAGTACATCAAGACATGGTGAAGGGCCATCATGACATGGGAAGCCTTAAATATTGGCCCATAATTAATAAAAGGTTTGAGAAAGATTTTAGCCACCTGCACATTCAAAATAAAAAAAAGATCTTATTATTGGGAGAGACCTCGTACAAGTGGTGATACAACACATAAAACTCATGGGGAATCCAGCTGGCCAAAACAAACAAATCCAACCACATCACTTGCACATACCCATCCATCTCATCAAAAAAATTACGTGTCATACCTACAAGGGTGAAAAGATAAATGGTCCAGTCCATGAAGGAGAACTTAGTCTTCATCGGGTGATCCCACAATACTGGTTTACAATTTTTGGCTAAATTGGACACTGAACTAATTTTTTCTAACTAAATCTTCATTTTCGGGAACCTATAGTGGCTAAACCATGAGGAATTTGAAGATGATGCAAACTAGTGATTTGTGAAATTTTGTCTATAGATTCTAAATATATTTTTTTCAAAAGTTTTGGAATCGATTGTACTTTTTCTATCTCCTTGAAAACTAGTTTTTAGTAAACACCTTTATGAGGTTGATGCTCACCTGTGATACAAATATAAAATTTTTCCATATAGTTGATAAAATTTTAATTTTGAATTATATTTTTAACTATATGATATCTAGCACTTTTTATTTGGTTTCATAGTGTTTTATTGAATATTTTTTCCTTAATCAAGTTTTGAAGTCAAACCAATTACAATCGACATAGGCGCATTGTATACAACATAAAAATTTTGTATGTATCAATTTGGCCATTGTATGGTATAGTTGCAAATTGGGGTTTGAAGCTTAGATCTGGGAAACAAATTTTTATTGGAGTGCTTATAGCCCAAATGGATGTTATTGCATTTAGATGGCCCAAAAACCCCTATTTTCATAAAAAAAATTAGCCATTTTTGTTGAATTTGATATTTGGAAATTTTTTATTTTGTTAGGAGGGTCATCACTATAGGTAAAATTCATCATTTAAAAAAAAATCATACTTTTGATCCAGAAATTGGATTTTGATGAACGAGACATCCTTGGAAAGCTAGTTTTGAGCACTTTTCAATGGTGTAGGTTATTTTTTAGAATTTTGTTTCTTAATGTCTATTTTTATAGCTTGAATTTAGATCTTGTTTTCAGCCTCCAAACTCATAAATTTTTGCTTTGAACTTTGTTTTTCTTGTTTCTTGTGGTATAAGGAAGGTATTGAGGATAACTTCAATTTTATATATCCAATTTTTGTAGATTTATTTCTAGAATTTCAGAATTTTAGTTTGAAGTTAATTTGGTACTTTTGGATACATTGTTGTAAATTTGTAAAAAAAATGTCAATTTCTTTGTGACAAAGGGGTTAATTACTTGTATTATAAGGGGAAATTTGTTAATTCTCTATTGTAATTTATGATTTTATCATGGATTTTCCAAAAGTGGTGTCTCTAATTCCATATAACTATCATGAATGGAAACCACAAATGGAGATATTATTGTTAAAATTGATGTTGCAAAGAATCACATTTGGCACAAATCAAGAACCCACATGAGCTACAAAAAGAAGAAAATGGCTTGATAGAAGAGATGAAGCTCTTGGTACTCTTCTTTTTTCTATTTCTCTAGATCTTAGATATCATGTTGCATCTTGGACACATCCTAATCAAATTTTGACTACTTTAGAAGGTCTCTTTTGTAAGCCAATAAAAATGAGGAAATTTAAGTTGGAGAATGAACTAATCAGTCTTAATCCATCAGGTTTTGATAATATCCAAGAATTCTTTTCTAAGCTCAATTCTATAAGATTACAGTTATCTAATTATGGGGTCACAAAAAAAGACACCTGAATAGTTGATTCTTTCTATTCTTTCTAAGCTTGGTCTTGATTATTTAGTGTTTGTTTCTACATTTTATGCTACAATGGATGGCCTTGGAAATGCATAAAAAATTCCTTCTCTTGATGAATTTGCAGCTCAACACATAAGGGAATAGGAAAAGTTGGTACACATGGGAATATTGAAGTCTTCTACATCTCATGCTCTTTTTGTAAAGGATTTAAAGGCTTCAAGTGGAAATTTAGTAAGAAGAAGAATAAGGACCCTAAGTCTAATGAGCAAGGTAGAGATTCTCCATCACATAGTACCCTTGAGTGCACTCCCTGTTCTAAAGGGGGATCATCTAAAAATAAGTTCAGATGTGCATATTTTAAAAGGTTAGGAAATGATGAGCATAAATGTTATAATACTTAGAAGATTGATGAACTCACACACCATCTTCAAAAGAATACATACAATTTACCAAATTAGTGTCTTCTATTTCTTCTTCATAATCTCAATCAACAACATCTTCATCTTTAGAGTCAAAGAACACAAGATCTATAATTAGGCTACACAAAATAAAAGGACTGGCACTCTTTGCCTCTACAAGTCTTAAATCTAATAGATGGATTCTTGATTAAGGGGAATCTCATCATGTGACATCATCTATGTGAATGTTCTCTTCTATTGAGCCTTATAATTCACCTCATATTTTGATGGGTAACAATACATATATGAAGGTAAGTAGGAAGGGTTCTATTGACATGGGAGAGAGAAATTTTAATGATGTACTTTGTGTTCCTTTTGTTGAATGAATAAGATAATTGAGAGGGGGGGTGAATCAATTGTACCTTAAGCCTTCAAAACCATCATTAACATTTAGATCCACATTCATATATTAAACTCTTAATCTGAACATATGATGATTTGACATGAAAAGAAAATAACAGAAATTGAAGTAAATTCAACACCATGCACAAGAGAACACCATATTTACTTGGAAAAACCAAGAAGGGGAAACCACGATGAGGATTAGCTCACAATATAAGTATTTGCAAAATCAATTACAAAGGCTCATTGCCAAAAGGGGCACACTGCCCTGAAGAGCTCACAACCAAGGCTCACTACCAGAGTAGAAAAAGAAGATAGAGAAGAAATGTTACACAGAGAACATAATCTCAATGAAACAAAGAATCCACCATAGCAGCTCCAACACCTTCGCAGTCTATTTGAATGATTGCAGACACCTTCTACTCACTGCATCTGGTAATCCAACACTTGAAAGCTCACATTGCACTTCACAATTTCACACCTTAAAATTATGAAATTCACATCTCACACTTTTTGCTTTCATCTATCTTCACCTCCAATAATTCAAATCATACTTATATCGTCCACAACTTTGAAACCCTTTCCAAGGTCGGCTATGCACCTCAAATGTGAAAATTCAAATTAGGGCAGTGCCAAAACACTTCTGTGGAAGCTAAATTCAAACCAAATAAAAAATTATTTGGAACCCAAATCAACAACACCACTCAACCTTATGCTACCTCAAAGAATATTTATCCTTCGCATGTAGTGTAAACACTAGGTTGGCCATTGCCCATGAAAACACCATTAAAATTTGAAGTACATGCTTCCTCAAACCCAAGGACAACTTGTGAACCTCACTCCACACTTGAACATGGTCTAGAATATTCCTCGAATACCATGAAATACAAAAAAATCCTTCACAACAACTTTCACCTAAAGAATGTACTAACAAAGTACACTCAAATAATTCCACCATACACTGTTACTTGAAAAAATATCTTCTAAAGTATCAAACCTCAAATCCTGTTGACCAAGGTAAGCTACCAAAACCATCAAAACACCTTAAAAATTGTAAGACCTAAAGCACAACTGTAAAGAAACACAGAGCAAATACATTTCTCCCAGACACCTCTAGAATGCATAGTCACACACTGGTGAACACAACTTCTACTATACGATGATCCAACATATAATATATTGAATATAACACCTCTAAATACTTGTCATCACCATATCCAAATTACACAGGTAGATATTCAACCTAGAAGAAATGCAGAGAAAAACTAGAACATCTCTCTATAACCCAAAATAACACTGCAACACATTATTTCATTTTTTATCAAATTTTCTCAAAATCATTTGGAAACCAAGCACTAGAGACATATCCACATCATCTTCAACACTACTACATCCAAAAATGGAATCTTATCAAAGAAACAACAGAGGTTAACACCAATAGCTTATTTGATGACCACATAATGCAACAAATCAAAGCATAGACAACACCAACTGTTCATCTTCAACACCAATCTCCCTCAACACACATAGTTGACATCAATGAAAATACAAGATTGTTGAAATTAATGACAATACCAACTACTCATACTTGCAACACCTTCTTTTTCCACTAATCTCCTTTCTATTTATTAAATTACCCATGGTGGTCAAGGTAAAATAGTTGAGTTCACTCTTGATAGAGTGTACATAAGGGAATTGGAGACTAGAGATATTGTTACCATCAGGATGGTTGATCATTCATCTCGTTTGTATTCCATTTCAATTTTTTCTTCAAAATAAGATAAGGTTCAGACTTTTATTACATCTCACACTCCATTGAGTGTGAACCATGTTTTTGAGGAGAAGTTTGGTCATCTAAACCTTGGTATTCTAGTGACCAGTGTTGAGCCTCCTACTCCTACACCTTCTGCTTCTCAACCATTAGTGAATCTATTTAGCAAGATGATAATAGTTTTTTCAGATCTTTCTTGTGGGATGAATATTTGACATGTATTTCTAACTTGTTTGTGGAGTCTCATACTATAGATTTGGAGGACACACTTGAGGGGGTTTCTCTCCTCTTTGATGATAGTTTCAACACAAATGTTATCCCATCTTTGTCTTTGGAGATTGGCATTCATGATTCTTCTCATTCTCTTAGTTTTTCATGTTTCTAGGTTGATTTGACCATAATTCTGTCATAGCTTATTCATGTTTGGAGACTCCTAATCAGTATTTAGAGGCATACATGTTGAGACTTAATCCTTCCTCATTTTAGATGGACATGGAGTGGCTTCTTCATCAACCTATGTATTTTTTCCTTCCTAAGGGAAGATGTGTTTGTTGCAGACATTGGACCATCTTTTATTTTCAAGCATTCTTCATCAGCATTGGAGCTTCTTCATTATGTGGGGGATATCTTATCTCTCTTTTTCCATTTTATGGGGGGTAATTGATTGTATATACATGATGGTTTTAGTCCTTTGGGGTATCATTGAGTCCTCCATACATCAAGTTGTTTTGTTTCTTTTCTCTCTTTTGGAGAGTAATTTTTTCCCATTGGGTTTTCTAATTTTTTCCTTTTGTGAGAGATTGCATTTATTCCATTGCATTGTAAATGAGTACCTAACATAGCCTCATAGCTGGGAGCCATATTCATCTTTATATTTATATAGTTTGCATAATAATTTTCTCCCTAAGTTGCACTTAAGGGGGTGTTGGTGTGAATAAATGTCTTGTACCTAGCTAATTTACTCGCTAAGGAATTAGGGGACATATTCACTTGTTAATTTTACTAAGGATATAAGATTCTTTATAGAAGTCTTAGTTGGATTTTCTAGAACTTATCTTATCTAGCTTGTAATGCTTGATTCCTAGGGTAGTTAGGTTGTTAGTTGTCACATGTTATAGCATTAAAGAACTTTTCGTGATCTTTACTAATCATATCCCTCACTATAAGCAAATCCTTTCATGTACACTTATATTCAATCATATATCCAATCTTGTAATATTGCATGGATATTATTAAAAATTTATGCTAATGCTTTTCTCCTTTGTAGAGGGTTGTTTTTGCTTTTGCAGGTGATCCTAGAGGCTTAAGTCCTTGAGTGACTCTTAACATATTATAATTTTTGTTGAAAATTTTCTATTTTGGAATTTTAGTGGATTTATTTGAAGCCCACATGAGCTCCTTTTATTTGTTATTATTATTTTTTAAAATATTTTTTAAGAAATTTGTAGTGATGCATTGTTTCATTTTGATTCTACTCTAGAATTGTAGCTTCAACATTATAGCCTAATTTTATGAGTAAGTTATCATGATTAATTATATTATTGGGACAAATGATATACACTTTGAGAGAGAGTCCTTATAGGGAGATTTTTTCTAAATACTTGATTGTGGTGATATGCAAGAAGTTACAAAAGTTGTAGTACTTTAGACATAGTGTTTTGGATATGATAATAATATTCCAAGATTTATGGTAGATAATTTATATTGGTTCCCATGTGTTGGTGCTATTACAAAAATTATAAGATATTTGAAGAATAATTGATAACTACATATATAATTAGTGTTTGTTGGAGCATGATAATGCAAGAGAACATGTAGTAGAACTAGAGTTCATGAAACACAATCTAAGAGTAGAATAATGTCATATAAGATGACACAATATATCACAATCATTAATGAGAAATATTTTTTTGGTGCGAGATACTCCAAGAGAGTACCTATTAGTTGTGGTTATGCTAATAAATACATGTATATCAATAGTGTTAAGGTTATAACTATTTATTCAGAGTGTCTGATAGTTGTAGAATTTACAAGTTTCTTATCTATGAAAATAAATCACACTTGGTGTTTTATGTAGTATGTTGATGTCAAGTATAACCAATTTTTATTTACATGACTCTTAGTTGTCCATAGGTTGTTGTATGGTTAGACAATTGATGTTTTCATGAATATGTCTACATATATCATCTCATATGGATGCACCCAAGGCTAATCACTTAGTTGTATAGCCTAAAAGGATACATTTTGATTATAAATTATTGGTGTGTGAATATTAGAGTGATTCTAGAAGAGTATGGTGTATATTGAGACTCTATAAAAGGTTCTAAAGACCTTATTGTATTTAATCAACCTTGATTCTAAACACTTAGTTATAAATACATTTTTCTGGTGGATTTTATTTCTAAAGTGTTACCCATGTAAATATTTGTGTCTTGTGTAAATATTGTGAATCCATTCTATTCTATTTAGTTTTTAATATTTTCTTAGGTTTTTTTTGTTACATAAAACATAGTAGAGTTGCATGGATTATAATAATAGACAAAAATATACAATTTTTTTCTGCACATAGAGAAGCTGGGTAAAGTAGAACTAACATTACATCCCTATACAAACAAAAAAAACCAAAATTCCATCCTTACTGGTAGTTGCATATTTTGACCTCCCCGCTAAACAATAACCTCCAAGCTAAAGAAAAAACCATCTATCACCCATCTATTCTCAACCATCAATCATCTTCATTGTAGAATCTTGTAGAATCCATTAGGTCTGTGAACTCTCGACACCACTAAAATTCCACTACTTCATTCAAACCCAACCTACGACACATGAACTTGTAACCAATGGTCGCCGAATGTCAATGTTGAGCCAGGCCATGCACGTTTAAATTCATGATGAATGGGTGCCACTCCACCTCCACTCCTCGCAAAAACATTCTATTGATGTCATTCAGAAATGGGATCCCAACAACTAGCTTCACCACTACAACCACATCCACATCATCCACTAATATTGCTTCTTTAAACACCATCCTTAGCAGCAACAGACACTAGAGCTTTAGGAGATTCAAATCCAATAATGTACCTAGGAAATGCGATGAAATATTTTTGTTCGCCCTTGTCCTTTTTCTTGAGAAGCATAATTGATTTTTGATAACCATCCTCACTGCCTCAAGACAAATAATGTATTTTCTTAGGCAGATTTTCTCGAGCCTTTGGTCAGTGATGAAGCCTACAAAGGATAACTACTTCTTTGAGTTCCTTAACCTGATTGGCATATCCATTTTGTTGATCACATTTGAACACTTCATCTATAGTTATAGGCACTCTCCATTGCTTATCATGAAGTACCAACTAACCTCATTAAATTCACTCTACCTCCAATCCCACTATTGATTCATTTCATACAGCTTCATGAAGGCATAATTTAATTTCCTTTGGTGGCTTGTACTTTGCATTACAAATGTTTATTTTTTGCGATCACCACTATAGGCAATCATTACCAGTCCCTTCTACCTTTCTCCCAAACCCATTTTACACTTAAATCCAATATCACCAAATCCTACCATTGATTTTCTCTGCAGACAAGAGAGAAATTCATTGAATGTCCATATCCAAAGCTATGGTTTTGCCTCATGTGACTGATCTCCTTTCCTATTCAAGTGGTAATTAAAAGAACCTTGTGCCATGGCTTGTCAAATCTTGTGGCCTCAAGAACATTAGTGGATTTACAGATGGGTAGCCATGATGGCATACATTATGTATTCACTTTCATCATCTTCTCTTACATTGAATTTCCCATGTACTCAATCTAGGCATAAGGCACAAACAATTTTCCCCAGTGACACATGGGAAAATATTTTCTTAGATTTTGTAAGTGATATTAACTATCATTTGAATACATATACTCAAGTTTTCATCCTATTCTATAACTCATTATAATAGAGGTTAAAATCCCCAACATCCACTTTGCAATTTTTATAATTGAAATTTGTACGCACATTATTTATAAGGTACCACAAATTTTTTTATTGGAGGGTCTCTTGATTAAGTAATTTTAGGAGGTGAGTTGTTCATGTGATTGTTCTTGCTTTCAAGTTCTTTGTGTTTTATTTTGTTCTTCTAAATTTGACATTTTTCTCTAAAATAATTCACCTAATTCCATACAACTATTCCTCATGAAAAAATAATACAATATCATTAATGAGTGAAAGTCATATGAAGCACATATAGGAAGTTGAACCTGAACCAATTGATTCTAAAGATAAGAGGGTATAATCTAAAGAACATAGTAAAAAACCTTTCTCAAACTTGTATTCACGTTAATGAGATAAAGTACTATTAGATAGCTAACAATTCAATGAATCTAGATCCAAATAGTTTTGATAATATTCAATATTATGTCACTAAGGCCAATAATCTAAGAACACAAATCAAAGAATGTGGAATTGAAAAAAAGGACACATGAATAGTTCTCATTGTGTAGACAAAAACATGCCCTAAACATTTTTTTGTTTTTGTCTTTCATACTTATTAAATTTACATGGTAACCACTTATTCCCACATCTAAGAAAATGTTAGAAATCTCACTTCTTGAACAAAAAAATGATTACAATGGGAATTTTAATTCCTTTCAAGGCACAAGCTTTGGTTTCTATTCAACCTAAGGGTAAAAAAGGCTCAAGAAATCCCAATAAGATGAAAAATAAATATAAAAAATCCATAAAAATCTAGAACACAATGTTCATCTAATTTATTGATAATTTGTTCATATTTTAAGATTAAGCATATATTCTATAGGGGAATTACATTATTTTTCATTCATCATTTTTATAAGGTTCATTTACTTATTCAAAATTAGGTAAGGGTAAAGGAAAGGTACTGATTGTAGTGGAAGATTATTCTAGGGCATAAATACTTGACTCTCTTGCTTCACACCACATGGATTTTTTTTGAAATTAATTTTCTTCTTTGGATCCTTAATTTTTATCATACAATCTCATGGGAGATGATACAAAAATGGAAGTTGTTGGGAGAGGTTCAATTGACATAGATGATGGTTCACTGAGGATATCCTTTATGTACTTGAATTGTCTACCAACCTTCTTTTTTTTCTACTAAATCATGGATTAGGAGTAGAAAGAAGGTTGCGTTCACATTGGATTCATTATTATTTAGGAGCTTGAAGATGATACTTTGATTATATTTTTGAAGGTGGATCATTAGTCCCACCTATAAACTTTCTTACACTATGAATAAGATTTTGCATGAATAGTTTGGCCACTTGAATTATTGTTATCTTCAACAAAAAAACCAATAGGATATGGTAACATGATTCTCCAGGATCAAATTTTTATATAGCATGTACTTAGGTCATGTGATGAGGAATAATCTTGAGGATAAATTTAACAAAATGAAGTTATAACAAGATTTATAAGTCCTTGAGTTGGTTCAAGATGACCTATCAAGACCATTTCCATCCTTATCTTCAATAAGGACCACTATGTTCATACTTTTATTGATAGTTTTTCTATATACACATGGATTTATTTCATTTATTAAAGGGGTCAAATCTTTGACATATTTCAAGACTTAAGGCCCTTGCTAAAAATAAATCTAGAAGAAACATCAATACTCTTTTAACTAAGTTAATGATAGAGAGTATGTGAATCATATATTTGAGTAGTTTTTTCTTGAGGGGATTGATATTTAAAATATAGTTACCTAGAATTCATGATAGAATGGTGTTTTTTAGTATAAGAACTATTTCCTGAAGGAGATGGCTAGTTACATGATTCAAACTCAATCTGTTACTCCATAATATTAGGTTAAAGCAATTAATTATGCTGTATACATTTAAAATTAGGTCAATCCTAAGGCATTCAAAGTGATCACCACTTTTGAAGCCTAGGGTGGTGGGAAAATGATTCTGTAACATTTTAGATTTTTTGGCTCCCTTTTATAGGAAAAAATTCCCTTAGAGAGACATAAGGATTTGGAAGCTTGAATTTGGAATTGCATTTATGTTAGATATCCTTTGGTCTAAAAAATAATAGATAATAAATCCTAAGACTCAAGAAATTTTTAAATAGAGGAGTGTTTAGTTCAAATAAAAATCTCTTAACTTATTCTCTCATACTTCTTCTTCTTCCTTCGCATTGGATTCTTTGATAGATAATAATGATTTAGAGAAATATCCTACAACCACTTAGAATCATGGGATTTATTATGAGGACTTTCATTTTATAAGTCCACTTTCCAAGGTTGAGAGCTCTCTTCCATCTTCCCCATCTTCTATAATGCCTTGATGGCTTGCCAAAATTTTTAGGCTATATTCACCTTAGCTAGGGATCACACCAACATTCAAAGGACATGATCCTAACATTAATATCATATACATTTCTATGTTTCTTCCACTTTATATCCATAGTCATTTCATGGAATATCTAATTCCACTACAAAAGGGAAGTTTTTGTTCCTAAAATAAAAGGTCCAAAATCATAGATATTTTATTCACCTTCAAGGCCCTAGGTTTTTCATCAAGGAGGTAAATATATGCTCATCTATAGATTTAGGAAGGTTAAAAAATAAATAAGTGGTTAAAATTTCTTTCTATTTGGGCTTACCTTAAATCTAGGAGGGTGTTCCTAAAGGTTACTAAAATAAGTTAATATTTAAATTTTGGAATGATTGATCAATGTATCAAAGAATAAGTATACTTAGTTTGTATTATTAACCACTAAAATTGTCACTAAGTTAAGATAGCACTGGTTGCATCAAACCTATTATAACTAATTTTGTAATACGTGCAAAATGATAGCAATTTATAGTTTGAAACATCTTATTTCTATTCAATATATGTTTTTTATAATATAAGTTGCATTTACAAGGTGTAGTACCCTTAACATGAAAAGCCCAAATGGAAAAAGTTCATATCAAAAAGACAAAATTAACCAATTACAACATAAAGTTCAGACATAGAGGAAAAAAAATGACAAAAAAATAATAGCCCACCCAAAAATAGATAGGACACCTCCCCATAACCTAGAAATACCCTCCCATTCCTTTGTGAGAAATTTCCACACATTCCCCTTCCAGACTATTGCTAGGACTAGGATTAGTAGCCTTTTTGTTAACCTCATCCTTTAGCACTGTCGAAAGAGTGATAGTCATGTGATGAATGACTTTGATTTTGAACTAGGTCAGTTTTGTAAGCCTCCTTTCTGGTTTGTTGACATGAGAAATCAAGTTATTGGGATCTTCTTCCTTTATCACTTTTGACCTTTTGGTCTCCTCCACCTGAGTCTGATGACTGGAGGAATCCGGTGTGGACTCCTCTAGAATCATCTAATTCGTCTTAGGGAAAAGACTGTCCTTTTGTGTATTCCTTGGTTTCCTCAATCGTGTCATGTTTGCTTTCATCTTGACCTTTTTTCTACTTTGAGCTGCTAGAGATTTCATCTATTGAAACCTATAGCTTGTGTTTAGACAACCTATTGGACCTATAAACTCTAGTTTGTTCCATCCCTATATCAATATTCGTGACTGCCACAATATCCTCTTTAGAGTCGTTGGATGTAGAGTCACCCTTATAATTATTTGTGAGAGGTTCCTCAACATGAAAGTTGATGCTCTTTTTTCCTTTCTTTGGTTTAGGCTTGGATTTGATGGGAATTTTCCTCCTTTCTTGGTGGAGGTATTCTTTAGTTTGTAGAGACCGATGAACTTAGATTGGGCCAAACCTGCACCACCCTTTTTCTTTTTAGCTGGACGCTTGGGTTTGGAATTCTCAGAAGGTTGGCTGGAAGTGGGAGGGAGCTTCATTTTAGCACTAAAAGAGATAGTAGAGGAGGGTTTTGAAGGGGGTGGATTAGAAGGCTCAAGCTCCTCAATTCTAATAGCAAAAATAGATTTTGGATGGCATAGAGCAAGGTGAAAATGATAAAGGCGAAGGATAAGCCCTTGATGCAAGGGAGGGGGGTGTTTATCAGGGTTCTCAGCTACAAGCTCTATGATTTCCTTAATTGAGATTTAAGGGATAAAAGAAAGAAGAAAGGAAAAATAATCAGCATCCTATGACAAAGGTGATTTAGTAGCAGTAAATGATAGAAATAAAATAATTTAAACTAACCTTCTAATGTGACATATTTTATTAGAGCAAGGAAAACCTAATCCCATGGCGCTGAAAGCTTACTTCGGTAAAAATGTGTATGGAGTTTTGTAGGATATTCATTCTCCTTGAAGAAGGTTTGTAGGCTCTCCATGTCTTGCACCTTCATGTGCTTTTTAATCTTATGTCTAGCATAGGAAATCCATGTAGCTTTGGCAATAACCTCTTCATTGATATCAAAGGAAATGCCACCCACTATGACCCTCCAATCACAAAAACTACATAGAAAATTGAGCTAAAATTTTCTCACCATTCCCTCTTAAACTCTCCATTAAAGGTGCAATACCACCTTCAACACAAATATGCTAGATAAGAGTGTCCCAAAAAAAATTTCTCGTAGGAACCTAGTTCAGTTTACACCTGATCAACCCTATAATCACACATAGAGCAACAATCACAAGGAAAGAAAATATGTTTTTAAATTTTTAAATGTAGAAGGGAAATGAGCACCAAAAACTTATCAAAGGGATAACCATTGTGAAAAATTTGTATGTTTTTCCTAATTAAGGTGATAAGATTTTCCCATGTACCAATTAGAATTTCCAAGAGGCTTAGAGTTGTGAGCCATTACAAGCATTGATGAAGTACATTGAGACATGGTGAAATGCCATCATGACATGGGAAGCCTTAAATATTGGCCCATAATTAAGAAAAGGTTTGAGAAAGATTTTAACCACCTGCACATTCAAAATAAAAAAAATCTTATTATTGGGAGAGACTTCGTACAAGTGGTGAGACAACACATAAAACTCGTGGGGAATCCAGCTGGCCAAAACAAACAAACCCAACCACATCACTTGCACATACCCATCCATCTCATCAAAAAAATTACGCATCATACCTACAAGGGTGAAAAGATAAATGGTCCAGTCCACGAAGGAGAATTTAGTCTTCATCGGATGATCCCACAATACTGGTTTACAATTTTTGGCTAAATTGGACACTGAACTAATTTTTTCTAACTAAATCTTCATTTTTGGGAACCTATAGTGGCTAAACCATGAGGAATTTGAAGATGATGCAAACTAGTGATTTGTGAAATTTTGTCTATAGATTCTAAATATATTTTTTTCAAAATTTTTGGAATCATATTGCACTTATTTTTCTATATCCTTCAAAAACTAGTTTTTTCAGTAAACACCATTTTTAAGGAGTGATGCTCACCATATAAATTTTTTTTTTCCATGAAGGATAAAATTATAATTTTTTCAAATTTATATTTTTAACTATGATATCTAGCACTTTCATTTGGTTTCATAGTGTTTTATTGAATATTTTTTCCTTAATCAAGTTTCAAAGTCAAACCAATTACAATTTAGACATAAGCAGATTATATACAACATAACTTTTTTTGTATGTATCAAAATTCAATTTTTTTTTTTGTTGGATCAAGGACTTCAATATATAGTGCATTGATACTTTTCAAATTTTTTTTATAATCTACTATTTTTCCACATTTGTATAATAGAGAGCTTGATTTTTGGTGAGAAACCTACATTCACAAAAAATAAAAAATAAATATAATAATAAAATTAAATTTATTTAAAATTATTTATTTTGGGAAGCTTATAATAAGGACTACATACTTACAAAAACTAAATTTTGAATGAATTCATTTGATCACACAAAAGGTAAATCAAAGGTGGTTTTTTTATCAACATTTTGATAGGTCTAAAGGAGACTTCGTTATAGGTATGTTTTAAAACTAGCGGGGTTCTATCCAAGGGGGTTTGATCTAAGGTGGTTCGATCAAACCCTCTTCCATTGGAATTGTTTAAATGGAACTTTTCAAGGATTAAATCATTATATTTTCTAAAATATGTGATTTCAGCGAAAATCAGGATCTCCCAAAAATTGTAAACCAATATTGTGGGATCACCCCATCATAAATAGTTAATTTTCTTCTGCTCCTCAAGGATAAATCCTTGGAAATTCAAGGGGAGGTCTCGATGTTCCTCCAACATTTTGATGATTCCCAGGAAGAACCCAAATCGACCAAGGAGTCAACCACTTTATTTCCTCCACGAAAGGTGTGGGTTAATTCAATCCTTTCAATTTAGTTGAGTAAGAACTATATATCAAATAAAATATCCTTGATGTTCCACCCCTGGTAGTAATGATTGCTGATGGAGACAATAATAGCTTTGGAGTCTCCCTCAATATGTAGATTCTTTATGCTATGTGATATAAGAGGGATTCATGCACACGAGTCTCTCCTTTCTCGAGAAATCAGTAGGAAAAGAACTACCCTTATACACCTCAAAATGATAGATTATCAGAATAATAAAGAACTAAGATTCAATTATGCTTCAGGAAAAAACTACCAAAGACACTGAGAGAGAAAAAACCAAATATTTCTATCTAAAAAGAGGGAGCCCTTGGCCATAAGACATCATTGTAGTTCTAGGATGCCAACATGGTGTGCTATCATCCAAAGGATGTGCTAGCATCCTAAGCAATAGAGAACTCAGGAACTCAAATGAACAAAAATAAACTTTACCTCTAAGCTTAGGGGTAAGTTGTACTAAACTATATAACTAAACAGAAAGCCAAAAACTACAATGAACACAAGGAAGCTCTAAGAAAGCTTACCTTTCTCTGGATGTATGAATCTTCACTCCAAGATCCTTTTCATGACCTACACACAAGAGAATGAGAGGAAAGTTGTTGGATGGTTGTATAGGGGCCTACCTCAGTTAGACCTCACTTTGGTGTTCCCACCTCCATGGACAACCAAGTTGGAAAGGAGTGCTAAAGAAGTAAAAAAAGTGTCTGGTGAAAGAAAAAAATGCTTAGGTTTAGAAACCACACCACAAGAAGCGTGTGGTGAAAGAAAAACACACTCAGGAGTAGAACCCACACCACAAGATAGTATAAGGACAAGTATGAAAGGAAAGTGAAAGAGAGAGAGTGCATTACCCATGGGCCTAGACCCTCTCAATAGCACATAGACGCACCGTTGAGTACTTTCTTGAGAGTTGTTGTTGCTACTGGGAGGACCTCGGTTCGCTATGACTTTGCTTGTGAGAGCATTGCTATCAAAGATGAGGAGATCTCAAAGTTGGAGCAAAGAAACAAGAGAGATTGAGTGATGTCTTACAACCCACAAATGAGAGCCAAAAAGGGTCTTTTAATGCTTGTAAGGGTGGCCAAGAGTTGTTACTTTCATAATGTAGCCACTAGGATATGTGTCTCAAAGGTTAGTGTTCTAGATTCCACGTTTTGAGCTCAAGAAATTGCTAGGATGCTAGCATGCCACACAAATGTCTATGCACCACACATGCGTCCAAAGCCTAGATTCTTGGGAAATGCATTGCTAGGCTTCTGTTGCTTAGACACAAGTCTGCATGGAGTTAGAATCATAAAATTCTTCCCCATGGGATTTTATCTTTAATGTTTCAAGGCATCATAAGTGCTAGGAAAAAATGACAAAATGTGGAATTGCCCCTAGGTGCAATTATATGACATTACATTTTTCCCACACTTTAGTGGATTCAATTTTGAAAGAAATAAGCCTCACTAAAGTAGAAAAGAAAAAAATTAATCCAAATTTTAAATTTTACAAATTTTTGTTCCATGAGAAAGAGATCATAGCAGCCACCAAAGTCAAGCTAACTGATACTGAAGGTTCCCCAAGCATCCGAGCTCAAAAAACAGTGTCAGAACAGTCGTGAAAGATTTAACCTACAAAACTCAAATTTTAGGTTAGCTTCGAAAAATCAAAAGAAAGATACTACATAGAGAGGAATGATCAAGAAAAAAGGTTGTTGAATCGAAAGAAAAATATGATCAAGAGATGACCTTATGCCCCCTTTTGAGTTTTCCCCCAGCTTGGTGGGGAAAATTCAAGAGAAATCGGGGAGCCACAAGCTCTAGGAAAAATGGGTCCTAGGGGGCCTATATATACCTAGGTGGGTCCCTAGAAGGGTCATTTTCAATATTCACTACAAGAAAATTGTTGTATTTTGTAAAGAAAAGTCAACAAAATACCGAGCAGGAGAGAGTATGAGGCATCGAGGTTGGAGCAACTACACCAGGACATCGCCGAGGGTCGCGAGGAGGACTAGGTAGGCTACAAAACATTGTTTTTGGTATTTTTTAGCTCATTTTAAGGAAATTTTCCATCTGCGAGGTGCACAGGCATCTTATTTCTATGACTCCATTTGACATCTATGTTGTTGTCTATTATGAGAACTGGAGTCCCAAATCGACATTATCATCTTGAATATTCATTGTTATCTTCGAGGTGACCATGGCAGTTAGGGATTACTGCATGGTGCATAGACGTCTGCGTAGTGTGCATAGGTCCTAATTAATTTTTTGTCTTCATGCAAAATTTTGATGTTCTAACTCATATTTTTTGTTACTTTTTGTAGGAGTACCCGAAGATTTGGGAGCATATAGGAGGGAAAGTATTTTGACTTTTTCATGAGCAAAGGGACCTTCTATTAGAAGACAAGGTCACACTTCTAAATTGGGTTGGTCTTTGGCATGTGTTTACCATGCTAGAGATGAGATATCATGAGAGGATGCTAACAACCCTTATGGAGTGGTGGGATGCCACCATGTCATCTTTCTAGCTACCTTGTGGAGAGATGACTATCACACTTGAGGATGTCTATTGGATCCTCGGGCTACCCATCTGTGGACGATGGCAGCTCTCGATGGTACGCGATTTGCATGGGAGTGGATAGAGGGGGTCCTCTACTGCATAGGGAGGATTGACGAAGGTGACAACATGGGTCATATCTATATGCACTGGTATGACCATGCAAGGACCACTGCACCATTGCTTCGCTGAGTCATGGTCATGACTATTGCCTTGTGGATCACAATTGATGGGCAAGGCTCACACCTACACAAGGGCCTCGTCCACACTATCAGAGAGATGGTAGAGAATAGGTCTATTTTTTCCTGGGGGAGTAGCATGCTAGCGTGCTTCTACCAGGAGCTAGGCTAGTACATTCATTATGAGTACCATAGCCTTATAGCGTGCACACTTTTACATGTGTGGGCCTTTTCCTACATCATGTGCACCCAACCAGTTGGTTTTCCCTAGCGACGACCGTATTGAATTCCCATGGCCCATTGGTATGACATGACAGGCTAGTGGAGATTCAAGGATTTACAATTTTGGTGCTTACAATTCGATACTCTCACTATGGATGGTGTTCGGTGGAGACCTTACCAAATTTTTAGATGGTTGGGAGATAACAAGTACTTGAGGAACTTATAGTGGGACCATTTTTTGATTGGTTAGAGAGATTATATCATAGTACCCTACTACTGGAGTTGGGTCATGTGGTAGCATGGCCGACCTCAGATTATTCTAGTAGATGTGCCCACCTATACTAGGGCCCACAAGAGTGCAACGAGGGTTGGGGACTGCCCTCACCCCACTATTACTGATATCATCCCCTTAGATGATGATGAGCATGATCATGATCAACCACCTATAGCGGTGGTGGATAATGTTAGGGTAGTGGTTGATTGTGCACAGTGGTGGGAGAGGCATCATCCTGCTCCTGTGCTTGGTGAGGATGTCCTGAGAGGGGATCCTAGTCCATAGGAGGACTTACCACCCTAGTTGTCACAAGATAGGAGGAGAGGTCATCAACAGGCTGGTGAGGAGGAGGAGGCACCATAGGATGAGGAGGTGACACCACCGAGACTGAGGTGGTGGAGGAGGTTAGACACCCCACCAACTACCCTTGTCTCTTGGGCACCACCAACTTCTACTACAGTGGCAATGGCACTAATATCACTAGGAGTGGCCATTGATGCCAGTGGTGTAGGTCCCAACACTGACCCTCACCCTAACCTAACATGGCAGCCAGGGGACCTAGGTATATGGGATATGTTGTTTATGTTTCCATACTTCTAGTTTTTTGCTTTATGACATATGTATATATATTCCATGTGATAGTGATACCTCTTTCTTTCTCTGTGGTTGAGGCAGATGCATAGGGATGGGTTGGCTTATAGCTCAGTGTATTTTAGAGGTTTCCCTTGTTGTGCTGATTCAAGGATCGATCCTCAAGGCTTACTAGACAACATCTATGTGATGAAATCTCCCTAGCTTTGAGCTAGTTGCATGCTTGAGGACCACTTATGAGGAGTGGGACGTGGAGATTTTCTAGCTCACTATGGAGTTGACAACCATTCAGGGATAGCACAACCAGTTGTTGAGGGAGCTATGGATAGTGCTTTCCAAGTGAGACATGAAAGTGAGGAGGGATGATGCCACCAAGCAGGTGCATGATGCCCTCTAGAGTCATCTCAATGACCTCAATGGGTAGTTTGTAGCTATGATCCTAACAAATTTTCAACAATTGTGGGATGAGTTGAGGCAGTGGAATTGACGATAGCCTCCCTACAGGGGGAGATTAGGGGGATGCAGGCCACTTTATCCATATCATGCTCCCTTCATTCATGTTCCATGACCATCGTTCAGCCCCTCCCTAGGGTTCTAGAGCATTTTCCAAAGCTAGAGGGCTCTGGGGGCCATGCACTGTAGTGATTAGAGGCTCATCATTTGGTTTTTATATCATTTTTGTAACAAGATACATATATATACATACATACTTGTAGATATTTTGTATATACATATATTCAGTAGCCACTCATTTTTTCTATAGTAGTGGCCCGATACATGTACATGAAATTTGATACATACTTGTGCATATATCTATCTATATATATATGGATACATCAATTTTTATTTCATGGCGTCATTCATTTGGATATGTACTTTATTTTTCATGTGTGTTTATGCTATGGATGTTATATGCTCATATGGATGTATATTTCACATTAGATTATAATATGATTTAATAAACACACAAGGTAGTATGTTAATTAAATACAATGATGATCTAATGGTTTTAATAGATGTAATGTGATGCATGGTCACACACACACAAACGTGGTCATTCACAACACAAAATTTTTTGTAATGTGTTAATGAATAATGTCAACATATGTAGTGCTACTGCCCTTCTATAGAGAGAACACCACATAGATGACACATAGAATACTATGCATAGTATTGATGAAGATGCATTGCATTAATGGGATCTTTTAAACGTGTTCCATCCATAGATGATAGTCCATAGGTACCTAAACTATATACGAAGATCATAATGTAAGGGCCTAACCAGTTAGGGCTGAATTTTCCTCTCTGATCAGGCAACACATTTATATTTCTCTAGTTTTCAAAGATAACCAAATCTCCTATTTTAAAAGTCCTAGGAAGAACACCCTGATTATATTTCCTTGAGAACCACTGTTGATAAGATTTAAGATGTTCGAGGGCCCATAGACGACACTCATCGAGCATCTCTAGTTGATAGAGATGGTTAACTTGGTAGGTTTCATCATCAATTAACCCTTTAAGGGAAACCCGTAAAGATAGAATCTCCAACTCCAAAGGAACAATAGCTTTGACACCATACACGAGGTTGTAAGGTGTTCTCGTAGCTGTATGAACACTTGTGCGATAGGCACACAAAGCGTATGTCAATTGAATATGCTAATTTTTACCATGCTTATTAACTATCTTATGGAGAATAAGCTCAAGATTTTGTTAGATGCTTCTTCTTGACCATTAGATTGTGGATAGTATGGTGTGGAAAACCTATGCTGAATATGAAATTTCTCAAGGAACTGCTTCACTTGTTCTTGAAAGGTGTACCATTGTCAGAAACAAGCATAGCGGGAAATCCAAATCGAGAAATTATGTTGTTCATGAGGAAACTACAAATAGATTTAGCGTTCATGGATCGAAGTGGGATATATTCGACCCATTTTGTGAAGTAATCTATAGTGGTAATGATAAAGGTATGTCCCTTGGAAGAAGGAGGTCATATTTTTCCAATAATATCCAACCCCCATTTTGCAAACAACCAAGGAGAAGTTTGATTTTGTAATTCTTGGGCAGGTGCATGAACAAGATGACTGTGTTGTTGACATTGGGGGCACTTCTTAACAAAATTGAAGGAATCTTGTTCCATTGTTTTCCAATAGTACCCCATGTGTATTAGTCTTCTTTCCAAGGATCTACCACCAAAGTGTCCACCCCCGGAGCTCGCATGGGCTTCCTTAAGTACAAGGGGTATTTTTTCTTTAGTGAGAAACCTGAGAAGCAAATCATTATAGGTTTTTCTATAAAGGACATAAGATAGAATAACATAATGGACTAAAAGATTTCTTATATGAGTGCAATCATTCTTTGTCACATCATCGGGAAAGTTTCCATTCTTTAGGTAGTTATAGATATCAGAAAACTATTCTCTAGAGTCCACATGGAAACATATAAGGGACTCAGCTTCAGGTTGGTCAGGAATTGTAGGGGTTTGAAGGACCTGGAACATGAAGTGGTATTCTTTCGCATCTTCTTCTAAAGGTACCAAGGAAGCGATGCTTACCATGGAATTAGAATGTCTATTTTCTCTCCTAGGGATGCTGTCTACTGTGAAAGAAGAGAACTATTCAAGCAAGGATAGGGCAAGGTCCTGATATTAGGATGGCTTACTCTGCTTGGCTTTATAGGTTCCCATTATCTAGTTCATGATAATTTCAAAGTCACCTAAAATACAAAGATGTTTTATTATTAGCACAATTGCAACACGTAAGCCAACAATAAGGGCTCCATACTCAATGATGTTATTAGTACAAGGAAAATTTAGTCAAAAGGAAAGAGGAACTAGTTTACCTTTAGGGGATATTAGAACCATGCCAGCTCTAGAACTAGTTTGACACCTTGATCCATTGAAATACATTTTCCACTCAAGGTCCTAATTAATTACAAAAAAAAATTCATCAGGAAACAAATCCAACCTTGGAAAGGAGCAAGATGAGGGAGTGTCTGCCAATTGATCCACAATTTCTTGAACCTTTATTGATTTATGAGTAACAAAATTTATGTCAAAATTAGAAAGTAGCATAACCCATTTCGCTAGCCTCCCAACCAGGCTGGTGCTAGAGAACATATGCTTTAAGATATCCATTTTTATTAAGACATGCATTTCAGTATGGAGGAGATAGTGTCTCAACTTTTGTGTAGCGAAGACGAGAGCAAGGAATTTATTCTCCAATGAGGAATAATGGGTTTCATTGTCAACCATAATGTGGCTAATGTATTAGACCACTCTCTCCTTCTCAGTGTCATCATATCAAGCTAAAAGAGTTGCCAAAGCATATGGTGATGTGGCAAGGAAAAGAAAAAAAGGGTCTATCTTGCATAGCTAGCATCAACACAGGAGGATTGGCTAGATAGGCTTTGATTGATTCAAAGGATTTTTGACACTCTTCATCTCATATGAAGCGAACATCCTTTTTCAATAAACAAGTGAAAGGAAGGGTAGAATCAACAAACTGAGATATAAATCTATGAATTTCCTAAATCTTCCCCTGTAAACTTTGCAACTCAGTAATATTCCTCGGTGGAGGCATGTTAATAATGGCATCAATTTTATTAGTATCAACTTCAATCCCACAGTGAGAAACTATGACCCCAAAATCTTGCCAGCATCAATGCCGAAGACACACTTATAGGGATTTAGTCTCATTTTATAGAGTCTAAGCCTTTAAAATATAAGACAAAGTTTCTTTACATGATCTGGATGAGTTATCAATTTTTCCAATATATCATCAACATAATCTTCTAAGATCTTATGGATAAAATCATGAAATATTAGGGTCATTTCCCATTGGTAAGTGGCTCTCGCATTCTTTAATACAAAGGGCATGACCACATAATAGAAAGCACTCCATGGGGTAGCGAATGATATCTTGTATTGATCATCTAGGTTAATACGAATATGATTTTAACCTGAGAAGTCGTCCATGAAAGATAGTTATGCATGGCCTATAGTCAAGTTGACAATCATATCTATAGTAGGCAGTGGAAAATTATCTTTAAGAGAAGCCTTATTAAGATCATGAAATTTGATAAATATGTGAATATGACCATTAGGTTTACTAATGGAAACTATATTTGAAACCCAAGAGGAATAGTTGATAGGATGAATAAAGCCTGATTTCAATAGTTTCTCTATCTCAGTCTTGACCATCAATTCCAACCTAGGATTGATCTTTTAGATTTTTTGTTTAACCAGCTTAGCATCAAGACATAGGATGATATTGTGAACCACTATAGATTCATCAATACCAAGCATATCCTTGTATGTCCAAGTGAAGATATTAGGATGAGAATGCAAGAGATTGGAGTGTTCATTTGCTTCCTTTGAAGAGACACACTTCTCGATCTTGATAAATTTTTCTGAGGATTTAGGATCCATAGAAATTTCAGCAGTATTTCCTTTGAGAAGGGAACTACGATCTTTAGGATGAGATATTGTGATGTCATCACACATTTTTGATAGAGGGTCCTCCTTGTCAATACTCAAAATAGACTCTCCAAAGTATGCTTGACTGTACAAGCGATACAAGAACTGTTTCTTGTGATGATAAGGAGGCAAGGGAATAAGCACCTAGAAATTCCTCTAGTGCTTCATCTGAAGAAAAGACATCTAGAGGGACCTTCTTGGCTTGCCCCCTTTTCCTCTATTAACTCAAGATGAACTAGGCTCAATGACTCAGTTGAAATCATATTAACACTCCACCAAGGATTTTTCTTGGAATGTTCTCTAGAGCATCCCAAACCTAGATAGCGTTGTCATGAATTGAACTAGATAGGAACCTGAATCCCTTGCTCGATACGCCCTAGATATTTATGCCCATAGCCATACTGAGAAGTAAGCTCATATCTTAACCCGTGACAAGTTTGCAAAACCTTAGGAGGTGGTGACTTCACGTAGAGTGTTTCATTTTTCCAATGGATGTCAAATGTTTCTACAGGGGTACTCCTACCTTCTTTACTAGTTTCACAAATGTTAATCTCCTTTGTAAGAGCAAGCCTACTTTCCTTAGCATAGGAAGGAGTGATCTCTTGAATAGGATCACACTTCTCTTCCTCTACATCAAGGGCACCTGGAAGGTCTATGCAAGAGGGGTTTTCCTTGTATTTTTCAATGAATAATTAAGAGAAATTCAAGGAGCCATAATCATCTCCAAGGAAAGTATTTGTTTTAGTAGTAGACGAGGGAGACTCATGGTCTTCTATTTTAGGTGATTCTTCATTTCCGACACTCACCCTGGGAACAACTTCCACATAGGGTATCGATGAAGAACATGCCATAGCATTGGTGGTCAAAGATGGAATACAATTCTTGAGAGTAGATACAACCGAAGTGCAACCAATAGTGGCCTGTTCACAAAGGTGAATGCCTTCTAGATCTTCTTTAACTGTAACTAATTGATTATTTGCAATGAACTTCAAAGAATGATGTAAAGTAGAAGTCACCTCACCCATAGCATGGATCCAAGGTCTCTCTAAGAGGAGGTTATATGGTAAGGGGTCGAGCATCATATAAACTAACGTGGGTAAGGTAACAAGACCCAGCTACAAAGGTAGTATTATTGTACCTAGAGCTTGGTGGCCAACGTTATCGAATCCATGAATGTACAAGGAGGAAGCTACTAAAGAAGATGAATCAATCTTAATTTTAGGTAATAGGTCTACACCACAAACATTGAGAGTTGAACTAGTGTCAATGAGGGTGCACCTAATACTGATATTGTTAACATTGACTATAATTGAACCAAAGGCTCTGCATGCTTCTGCATGTCCAAAGGTGGGAGTTATTATGGGTGTAACATGATATTCAGAAAATGCATGCAAATATGAGCCAACAATGCATTAAAATCTGTAGGCCTAGTAGAGGCAGGAAAGGGAATCTTTTGTAAAGCCTCTTGGAGCATCTCTTTATAAACTGGAGTGGTCTGAAGCAAGTCCCAAAGTGAGATCTTAGCTAGAATAACATGAAGCTGCTTGACAAGATCATAATGGCCAAGTGCTTTGATTGTGGGTTTAGGTTCGGAAGGAAGGCTTGGTTGAGAGGGTAGTAAGGAAGTAGGGACAAACGGTTGCGATGTAGAAATAGTAGGTTGTTGATTCAAATTTTGCTTATTAATCCTTGTAGGATATGTCTGTCTAATAACATTATAAGATGTAGAATCCGTAGCTTTCACGAACCTTGAGTATAAGTCTGATGAACTGCTATAACATGAAATCCCATAGACAAAAGAGTCAGTCGGGGTCATGTAAATGATGGGTTTCTTAGAGCTTGGGGGAGCCGTAGAGACCGCCAAATTTATTGATCCCTCAACCTATCAAGGAGAGACTTGTTCGAGAGATTTGTAGATAGGGGAGATCACTTCTAAGAAATAATCTAGAGAATCTTCCAACATATCAAAATCCTCCTCAGAAAATTCATTATCATGAACATGCAACATTGTGAAAAAAGATTTGATGTTCACGTCGAGTTCACCAAAATGTGATATAAGAGGGATTCACTGCACACGGGTGTCTCCTTTCTAGAGAGATCACTAGGGAATGAACTACCCTTATAAACCTTAGAATGATAGATTATCAGAATAATAAATAACTAAGATTCAATTATGTATTAGGAAAAAAACTAACAAAGACCCTGAGAGAGAAAAACCTAGAGATTTCTATCTCAAAAGAGGGAGCCCTTGTCCAAAAGACATCAATGTAGTTCTAGGATTCCAATGCAGTACACTATCATCTAAAGGAGGCGTTGGCATCCTAAGCAATAGAGAAATCAGGAACTTCAATAAACAAAAATAAAATTTAATTCTAAGCTCAAGGGTAAGCCGTACTAAACTATATAACTAACCAGAAAGCCAGAAACTCTAATGAACACAAGGATGCTTGGAGAAAGCTTACCTTTCTCTAGATGTCTGAATATTCACTCCAAGCTCCTTTTCATTACCTACAAACAAGAGAATGAGAGGAAAGTTGTTGGGTGGATGTATAGGGGCTTGCCTCAGTTAGACCCCACTTTTGTGTTCCCACCTCGACAGACAACCAAATTAGAAAGGAGTGCTAAAAAAAGAATTTAGTGAAAGAAAAACCTGCTCAGGAGTAGAACCTGCACCACAAGATAGTAAAAGGACAAGTATGAAAGGAAAGTGAAATAGAGAGAGAGTGCATTACCCACGGTCCTAGACCCTCTCTGGATCACATGGATGTACCATTGAGTGCTTTCTTGAGAGCTACTACTGCTGTTGGGAGGACCTTAGTCTAGTATGGCTTTGCTTGTGAGAGAACTGCTATCAAAGATGAGGAGATCTCAAAGTTAGAGCAAAGAAACAAGAGAGCTTGAGTGATGTCTTCCAACCCTCGAATGAGAGCCAAAAAGGGGTTTTTAATGCTTGCAAGGGTGGCCAAGAGCCGTTTCTTTTAGAATGTAATTGCTAAGACACATGTATCAAGGGTTAGTATTCCAGATTCTAGGTTTTGAGCTTGGGAAACCACCAAGACACTAGCATGTCACACAAATGTCTATGTGCTACGCATGCGTCCAAAGCCTAGATTCTCAGGAAACACATCACCAGGGTTCTGTCACTCAGCCACAAGTCCTCATGGAGTTAGAATCACAAAAATTTTCCCCATGGGATTTTGTCTTTAATGTTTCAAGGCATCATAAATGCTAGGAAAAAATGTCAGAGTGTAGAATTACCCCTAGGTGCAATTCTGTGACATTACATGCCAAGAGTAACAATAATTTTGACTCCACTCAGAAGAGCTCTTACCTCTACTACCATAGAGGTTTGTATCCCTATACCACCAGTAAACCCAACCACCATTGTTCCATTATGATCTCTGATGATGCCACCGATGTTAACCAATCCAAGATTTCCTTTTGCAACACCATCAAAATTAAGTTTGTACCAACTATCAGGAGGGGGTTTCAAGATAATGTTAATCCTAGCCAAGGGTTTTGAGTTTTCAAAGGAGTTGGGATCCAAATTCGAGTTCTAGGATTTGGCCATATATATTTCCAAGATAGAGAGAGGTTTGTCTAGAGGTCTCCAAACATACAAGGAAACATTCTTAGAAATAAGTCTAATGCCAATACTAAAGACCTCCTTTGAGATCTTCTCAACATATAAAAAATAATATAATTTTATAACACGATTCAGTAAATATATGATATTTCAAATTTTACATAACATTTATCCCTAGTTATCTTACTGAATCATGGAAATATACAAATTTTCTACTTCTATTTTCTTAAAAAGTGTTAATATATTTTCTATTTTTATGAGTATGGAGGGTCAACATGTTTAGTGGATAGTGTCTTATTAGATAACAAAGTAGTGTTTAACTATTTCAAATAGAAATCAACAAGGAACTATAGAAATATTATGCAAATAAATAATTGTACTTTATAATCCCTCTTTGAATCGATAAATTCTCAGATATAATAGGTAAAAGACAATCACATATAACAAATATGTCTTTGATTAAATGATACAATAATTTAAAATACAAATTTATAGCCACAACAAAAAATGTGGTAAAAGAAAGTTTACAAGATGAGTACCTATTGTACCTCAAAACCCTTTTAAAAACTAATGCCCAATCAAGGAGACAACTATCACAAGCATGCACTTTAGTATCTATCTCTCTACAACTTGGAGAAAAACTTTAATGGTAAACACACTATCAAAATTTGAAAACCCTAGACAATTCTATACTAATATGATATAAATCCTATAATTACCAACCCTTACAAATAAGAAAGCCTACAATATATATTTTTGGCCTTGGAAATTGAGATTAGCATAGGAGATGTGGTAGAATAATGGTGCAAAGGTCACATAGACCATTTCTATGTTGTCATTAATTTCTACACTTGAACCAACATTATCAAAATTCATAGGGTAGTTCAAATAGATTAAAAAAAAAAAATTGAACTATGTGACTTTGCATGATGATTGCAACAGTGTTTGGGTGTGTAGAGATAAAAGGATCTATAAAATTTAGTACAAATCACCTAGAACAAAGCATAGATGCATCATTTTTTGAAACCATTGTTTGCTTGTTTTCTCCAAATCTACACCTTGAACATAAAATCTTCAACATGGCGATTGATCAAATTAAGTTGGGCATTCACAAATGTCACTATTGAGAATTAATGGATAATTTGAGTCATTATCATTGTTATTGATTAATAATGGTGTAAAATATGATCTTTATTGCTATATCAACTTGCATCAATATCGCCATGGTTGTTGTAAGGTGTGTTTCCATGTGTACTATGAGTTAGGTATTTTAATCAACTATTTGAGTGATTATAGGTAGGTGTAGGGTGAAAATAGAAATTTGATGAAACCATAACCACTTACTAGCTTTCTCCATCACTAAAAGTAGAAAAAATTTATATCAAAATTCATTTGTTTGGCCTACTCACATGGGATCATTTTAGAACTTACAAGCCATACTCACATGGGTAAGATATGAGCCTATCTAACCCAAGGTTCTAAAAAAATAACACATGGATACAACACTATAACCGTACATCAAGTACCATAGATTAAACCAACATTAGGTGCTCAAGGCCCAATGAAACTTTTTGAAACTTATCATAAATGTGCTACAATGAAGTGTAAACTTCTCAAGATCACAAAGGACCAAAATAGACATCATAAACCACCCATAAAACTCTTTTATAACAACATCCAATCTGATTATTCATGATTCAAAAACAAGGCTACCAAAAGATGCATGAAACAACTCCAATCTTCATGAAACTCAACACAACTCCATGGAACTGAAAACAGAACACCATGGAACCATATAGGACCAAAGAATACATATCTCCCAAAAAGGAATACAAGTTGATCCTACAAAGATTGAGGTAATCACAAATCTTCCCACACCTGTAAAATAGAAGGATGTTAGAAGTTTCTTGGGTCATGCAGGGTATTATAGGCAATTCATCAAGGATTTCAGTAAGGTAGCAACAATATTGTATACCCTTCTCACTAAAGATGCTGAATTTTAGTGGACTGAAGCTTGTGACAAGGCATTTTCTAACTTGAAGGAAACTTTGATTCATGCTCCTATTCTCAAGGGACCTAATTGGGAGCTTCCTTTCCACATCCACACTGATGCATCAGATTATGCCATAGGAGAAGTCTTAGGATAGAAAGAGGGATATTTTGAAAATATTATTTACATTGTTAGCAAAAATTGGCAAGGATTTGATATCAATTATACAGTGACAGAGAAAGAGATGTTGGCAATAATCTATACACTGAACAAATTCAGACATTACATAACGGGCTACCAAATCTTTGTACACATTGATCATGCAGCCATTAGGTATCTCATGAATAAACCTTTGATCATAGGTAGATTGGAAATATGGTTATTGTTGATGAAGGGGTTTGATATAACCATTGTGGATAAGCTAGGAAAGGCCAATGTTGTCATAGATTTTCTTTCAAGGTTAACTACATCAGAAGACAATCAACCCATATATGACTCTTTTCCTGATGAGCATCTATTTTCTCTTAGTGTACATTAAATACCTTGGTATGCTGACATAGCCAAATACTTGGTTATAGGTAGAGTTCCTTCTCACTTCTCCCTGAAAGAGAAAAGGGCACTCATTGAAAAATATTTTCCTTTCTCTTGGATTGTTGGATGTTTGTTTTATACTAGACCAGACCATGTGATGAGAAGATGTGTGAGAGAATATGAGACATATGACATTTTGCATGCATGTCACAATGAACCATGTGGAGGACACTTTGTATCCAAAATGACAACAATGAAGGTTTTGAACATAGGGTATTACTGGCCAACACTCCACAAGGATGTAGGAAGATGTACTAGAAAATGTGACAGATGTCAAAGAATGGGCAGACCAAGCAAATCTGATGAGATGCCACTATGCCCTTAGGTAGTTGTCACTCCCTTTAACAAGTGGGGATTAGATTTTGTGGGACCAATTGAACCTCCATCAAATGGTAAGTCCTCTATATTGGTATGAACTAATTATGTAACAAAATGGGTAGAAGTTAAGGCCATGAAGCATACAAGAGACAAAAAAAGTTGCAGAGTTTCTTTATGAGGAAATTTCCACAATATATGGAGTCCCTAGAGAAATAGTGACTGATCAAGGGCCACAATTCACATAAACTCTTGTTGCAACACTAGTGAATGAGTACAATATAAGGCATAGAAAGTCTACTCCTTGTCACCCCTAGGCTAATGGCCAAGTTGAGGTGGAAAACTGTGAAAATGAAGCCATTCTAACTAAAACAGTAGCCATCCATAGGAAGGATTGGGAAAATAGATTACCAAAAGTTTTTTTGGCCTATAGGATGACATGGAAAACAACTATAGGCTTCACCCCATTTGAGTTGTTGTATGGAAGGATAACTATCATGCCTGTTAAATTTGAATATAAGACTACGAACTGCAGTGGATTTGAGGATGGATATTTCTGAAGCACAAAGAAAAAAAATCATGCAACTAAATGCTTTGGATGAAATAAGAAGAGAAGCCCCACAACATATAGAAGTAGTGAAAAATTAGTGAATTAAGTGGTATGACAAGTTTATTAAGGACAAGAAGTTCAAACCAAGAGATTGGGCCTTGCTCTATAATTCAAGATACCAAGACAATGCAGGAAAGTTACAGACAAAGTGTCTAGGACCATATGAAGTTGTTGAGGTCTTTCCTAATGGAGTTTTTCAGCTCACCACCATTGACCCTGTTAGGTTCAAATTACTTGTCAATTTTCATTGCCTCAGATTATACCACAAGCTATCCTCTAAAGAAGAGTTCCTGAAACAATTCACCCAGCACTTAGAACTTCCTGTAGTTGAAGGCAGTAGACCTAGTGTCCCTCCTTTAGCCTAATTGAGGTACATACTTCTCATAATCAAGAATTTCACTTATGTGGAAGTCCATTTCTTCATCATCTGCCCATCCACCCATCCATCACCATCTTTCTCTCTGTTCCATCACTTCATTCCACCTCAGCTCATTCCACCTTATCTTCATTTATTGCTCAATTTATTTTCCAACAAGGTGAGCATTACTTTATTAGCAATCTTTCCAACAAATCTTCCACACGCTCAGGTATGTGCTCATTAATTGCTATCTTTAATCATATTTTAAGTGTGTTCATTTAATCATTGTATGTTAGTATGGATGTTCACATAAAATTCCATCATTACCTGTCAATCACCACTCCCATCTCACATGTGCGTACACATGTCCAAATTTAGGTTGGGGGGAGGGGAATGAAAACGTTACAAATAGTTTTTGAATTTATTTCCCATGTGTCAATTCATACTAGGCTATGTCAGAAATTTAAAATGAGTCGATTTGAAATCCAAATGAAGGGACGACTTGCATGTGTGCAGTGACAATAACTATAGCCACCATTTCTTCCTATCATAATTTCCCTTTATCACTCCTCTCTTACCATTATTGACCCTGTCAAAATCTCAAGTTGAAGAATCACAGTACAAAACAAAAGAAGGAAAATTTAGTTGGTTGTAGCACTAGAAATTTAGTAGGTTGGTACTGGAATTTAGCAGATACTGCAAGGAAGTGCATTTGATTTTTAGAAGGAAATTGTAGGAAAGAAAGGGAATTGTAGGAAAAGAAGTTGCAGAGCATTCGTTGATTGTAGAAAATGGGAGGTGGGTTAATTCAAAACGAACCCACAATGCATGAAATTTTATTGCAAGATGCACAATGCTTGCCCAAATTTCAAAACTGTGGATGGATAGATTACTTTTTGAAGTTGAGTGGTTTTGATGAAGGCATTGCTCTTGAATTTTCCCTGATGTTTTCAGAGGGAAAAGCCACAGTAAAAGGATTGGAAGTTGTGGAAACAGAGGAAATAATTGAAGAGGTTACAAGGTTACCTACTGATGGTGAAAATTACCCTATTTCTAGATACGCTAGGTTGGCTAGGGCTGAATTCATAGAGCCAAATGACCCCTCATTGAGCATAGACAAGCAGGGCACAAAAAGAATGTCCCTACCCAAGTAGTGGAAGTAGATAGTTGTGTATGCTATCAAATACATCACTTGTGAGGGTCACCGATCAAACTTGCATTCTATCCACTTCAAGATTTTGAATCACATGAGGCATAACAAAAGGATGAGTGTGCCAAACGAGCTATACAATCTTCTCTCAATCATGGCAGTCGAGACCTAGAAAGGTAGGGAAAATTGTGTTTCCCACCATTGCTTGATTAAATTGCTAGTTGAAAAATCTCTACATGATGTATTTGGAATGACTTGGGAAGAGTTTATTAAAGTTGATCAAAATTATTGTCAGGAAGAGTTTTTCAATGTTGAGCATTTGTCACCTATGGCTATACCTCAACCCCGTAGGTCTAGCAGGAGAGTAAGCATGGTTGAAGCCATTCCTAGTGCTTCAACATCTAATGCTAGCTCTAGTGTGAATCTTCCTACAGTAGAAGAAGCTATAGAAATCAGTTCTTTTGGAACATAGCACTTAGAAAAAGAAAGTTCTTCCTTAGATTTTGATGATGAAGGTCCACTTGAAACCCTCATGAAAACTAGGGAACAATAGAGAGGTAGAAATGAGAAAAGGGAAGGATAAAAAATATCTTGTAGATAGGAAAGTGCCAAGTTCTAAGAAGAGGAAGGATAATATTGTTCATCCTGTAGCCAAAGGAAAATGTGAGAGACCTCGCAGGAAATCAAGAACAACTAGGCCTGTGATTGGTACGCATCCACAAGAAATCCCTAAACCTGGTGAGACCTCACATGAGGACCCTAAAGCTCCAATGGAGCAGGAGAATGTTGAAGAAGAAGACATATTTCAGAGAGCAACAAATATAATACTCGCTGACCTTGCTAACATTGCAAAGGAATTGGAGGAAAATTAGGACTTCATACAGCATGAGCAAGAGGTCCTGTAGCATGAGCAAGAGGTCTTGCAGCATGAAGTCCTACAACAACATCCAAAACCAGAGCAAGAGTTCCTGTAGCCACAACAAGAGTAAGAACAAAGTCCCTACAACAAAAGGAAGAAGAAGCAATACCTTTGCAGCCCGAGATAACTAGACATCTTGAGTCCATATAGATAGTACTATATGAGGAGCCACCACCAAAAATACTAGTAGGAATCCATAAGCCTCCTAATTTCACATTGCAAATAGAAATTTTGAATTTATGGCAAGAAATACAAAGAGGAGAGGAAGAATGGAGAAAGGAAAAATGAAATTTGAAGGAGGAAATTCAAAAGAGGGATGAAGAAATTAAGGATAAAAATGCAAAAATTGCCACCTTGAAGCAAAGGGTAGATGATATGGCAGCCTTGGCACAAAAGATTCTAGAATGTAGAGATCCTCCAAGGGTCTACGCCCTACTCTTGAAAGAGAAGTATCTCTCTTTTAAGATGTCAAGACTTGCCTCAGGTTTGAATCCTTCTATTGATACCCCTATGGAATTTTTCAATGCTTATACGATTGCCTCACCTGAAATGAAGAATTTTCTATGTGAATTTTATTTACATAATTATGCTATCACAAAAGACCATGATTGGAATCCACTACTATATGTTGGGGATGTTTAATTGTGAGCATTCATGTCTTGGGTGCAAAATGAGATTAGTTGGGGACAACAACATGGTGCTTATAAATAATTGGAGTCCGATATCCCTTTGCTTGTTAGAGTTGAATCAAGCAACCCAAAGGATATTTACAGATAATGGCATAGAATTCTGCTTAGACTAGGTTATGGCAATAGGATTATGCCTTAGATTGAGGCAATTTACACTAAGTATGAAGTAAAAACAATAGTAAAGGAGGAAATCATGAGGAGATGTTTATCACCAAGATGGAATAGTTTGTTTGATGAGCTGAAATAGGATGAGCCTAATTCCATCCACAATTATGTTGTAACATTAAAAAGAATTGAGAGGCATATTTTGTTGGTGTAAATAAAGTCTTGTATGTAGTTAATTCATAACTAGGGGACTTATTTACACATGTTAAGTTTACTTAGGTCCTAGGAAGGAATCTTTCTAGAAGGTGTTAGTTGTCATTATTTTTTATCTTATCTTTTGACAACTACTGCATGTGAACCTAGGTAAGTGTGATTAGTTGTCTCATGTCATATGATTAAGACACTTTTCATAATCCTACGACATCTTACCTCTCACTTTTTCTATATAACCAAGGGGTATCACATTGTAAAATCAACAATCATATCATTGACATTGAATACGGTTTATTCTTGTCATATTCCATTCTCTCTTTTTGTGCTTTCCATTTGGTCTCAAGATCTTGGCATCCATAGCCAATTGTAACATGGTATCAGAGCTATATCTCAATTCTAACATGGTATTGGAGCGGGTTGGGTGCCATTGGAGAGTCTTTTTCTGAAGAGAGATACCAGATTTGGGGGTGTTCCATTCTTGGCTCTTTATTGAAGGTTCATATTGGAGCTTGCTGGTGCAAATTTGAGCTCACCATTACGTCTGAAAGGTTCGAGAAAGTTGATTTTTCCTTTTGCTTCATCCAAATCAAACATATGAGGCCAAATCTATGAGGGTTTGAAGCTGAAGAGTGGTTTCTAGATCCAAAAGGTAGCTGCAATTTTGGAGCATTTTGGGTCAAATCCAACCCTACCATCGCATCTAGAAGGGCCAAAAACCTTAAGATCAATTGCCAAATCTTCCAAATTGGAGCAAATGTCTGGTGAGGGAAAAAAAAATTTCTCAAAGAGCCGTATGGCCCCCCAAGTCTTCATAATTGCGCGTCGGTACGATTTTTAAAGAAATATTTATTGTTCAGTTTTTAAATATTTTCTGAAAATTTTCAAAAAAATATTTTGTACCAATCAAATATTTTTCATTGTAAAAGTTTTGTATTGAAAATAAAAAAGGTTTTGAAAAGAATTTTTGAGGTACTCTATAGTACCTGCTACATAGGTACTGCAAACCTCATTGTTGTACCCACAAGGTCCACAAGGGTCCACATGGCCCCCACGACACCCCCATTCGTCTTGTCATTAAATAAAATCCGGTAGAGTAAAGAAACCGATAGACACTTTATATAACCAAAATCAACCATTCTCACAAAAACTAGTAGAATAAGAATCAAGGAATATTCTGTTGCTTTGCTCAAATTATGCCGGTCAGTGCTCAAGGAGATTCTGGAGAATATTCCGGCCAACCACATTCGAATCCGGCAACGTTCATTCAAACATCAATTTCAGGCCTAGAAGCGAATTTTCTGGTGACAGTCGCATGAAAGTCAAATTTAGTCATGTGATATGCTAACGTCATTATTTTCTAAAAAAAAAGTTTCCCCCTCTCCAATGAGCCTTTTTATTTTGTAGTCCAACTTTAGAAGGTTATAACTTGTGCTCACGATCTCCTTTTTTCAAGTATTTTTTTTTTTATTTGGGCTAATTTTCCATGGTATTCATAGTGGTGAAATCAGTTTTTGGTTTTGGTGCCTAGTTCATTATAGGTGTTGTTGCTTCGTCCTCATTTTGAGAACTTCAAGAGCTCATATCTTGCTCCGATGGTAACATTTTAGGGTGCATTTTTTTTTGAAAGTGCATTATTTTTCATGTACTTTGCAATGGTATGATCAAATTGATCTCATTTTGTACCAAAAATTGTACTTAATTTTGTGGTCTATTTTGGCATTTGTAAGCATTAAGATCGAGTCTATCTTGCTATTTTTGGCATCTAGCAACTGTAAACACACTAAATATAAAGTGTCAAATTAGATATTTCTTGGGGGGGTTTCTTGATTGAGTGATTTGGGGGGGTCTATTGGTGCATTTCTTTGATCTGTTTGCTTTTGCTCTCTCATTTTCATGAATCATTCTAAGGTGCCTTTGCTCACATCATATAATTATTCAACATGGCATCAAAATGCATGGAGTATTCTAATGACAGAAGGTCACACTCTATATGTTGAAAATAAGGTACCTAAACCTACAGATACAAATGAAAAGTTAAAATGGATGATCAAACATACCAAAGCTCTTGGGTGTCTTCATAGACTAGTTTCTTAAGATTTGTTATTCCAAATTTAATCATGTAAAAATTCTCATGAAGCTTGGGAAAAATTGAAAAAATTGTATGGTACTACAAATTAAGTAAGAGGCTATCAAATTGATAATGATTTGATGAATCTTGATCCTAAGAACTTTGAAAACATGCAAGACTACATCACAAAGGTTAATGATCTAAGGGAGCAATGCAAAGAATGTGGAATTGATAAGGACATCCAATTGGTCTACAATACAATGAAAAAACTTGGTCATGATTATGCTTCTTTTGTTTCTAGCTTTCACACTCATAGATTGACTATGGGTTTTGCATATACTACACCTTCATTTGCATCATTTTTTGAGATATTGATACATGAGTGCAACAAAATCTTATCTCAATGGGTCTCATCAAGACTTCTAAATCTCAAACATTGTTGGTTAGTCAGGTGAAAGAATTAGAATCAGATAAGAAACAAAAGAAAGCAAAGAATAATCCCCATTGACATCAATCAAAGAAAAAATATTCTTCCAAAGGAGAATCATCTAAGAAGGAGAGGCCTACTTGTGCATATTGCAAGAAGGATGAACATGAAGAAAACTATTGTTATAAGAAGGATATTGATGAGTTGAAACATATTCTCAAAAAGAATCATATTGATTTTCCTTCTATCTTAATCACCTCATTCTTCTTCAAAACAGTCTAAAAAGGACAAAGGTCAAGCATCTACATCAAGAAATAAAGGAAAAGCTCTTTGTACTCTTTCAGGTCTAGGATCAGGGAGATGGCTTCTAGATTTAGGAGCTTCTCATTAAATGGCATCTTCATAGACTATCTTCTCTTCATTTCAGCCTTGTTCTATGTCTCCTATCTTGATGGAAAACAATACATACATGAGTGTAACAAGGAAGGGATCTATTATTTTTGGGGAAAACACTTTTCAGGATATCTTGTATGTTCCTCATTTGATGAACAATATTATTTCCATCTATTAGATTACACATGGTGGAGATGGGAGAACTGTGGAGTTCACACCTAATTTTTTCATCACTTGAGACTTGGAGACTAGAGAGATCATTGCTACTAGGGTGGTTGATCATTCATCTTGGTTGTATACCTTTGCATAGTTTACTTCTGATGATGACAATGTTCCTTTGGCTATTGATCACATGAACCATGATTTTAAGGAGACATTTGGCTTTTTGAACTCGGGAGTTCTCACATAAGATCTAGCTCTTGAGCCATGTATTTCATCTCCTCCACCTATTGTTGTACCTAATGATGCTTGTGTTGATATAGTTTTGGCTCCATGTGATTTAGTGCAATAGGATCCTGATAGTCTTCCAGATATGGCTACTTTTGATGACTTCTTGATAGGTATTTCAGAATTGTTTATGGAGTCTCATCTTATAGATTTGGAGGAAATCATTGATAGCATTCATCTTCTCTTTGATGAAGATGCTCATTCTTTAGTTGTTGTGAGGGAACACTTTGACCCTCTTGTTCATTCTCTAAATGATCATTCTTCACAGTTTGGTGTGAGTGTGGATACTTGTTGACAATATTTGGAGGCTTCTTTGTCTTAAGAGGGGATATTCTTGTCTTGGGATCATGTTCTACACTCATCTCTACTAGATGTTGGATTGTACTCTTCAATAATGTGGCCTAGAATGCCTATTTGGAGTGTGTCAGCTTTCGACATCGACATGGAGACACCTGAGCATGCTTTAGAGACATCATCATACATCATCTATATTTTTGACATCCTGCATACATCCATGTTTTTGTTTCTTCCTAAGGGGAGGAACGTTGTTCGACGAGATTGGATCATCTTCAACATTCAATGTTGAGCTTCTACCATCATTGTAGGAGACTCAACATTGAGGGGGGGCTACCTTGTATCTCTTCTTCTTCTCTCTTATGGGGGGCTCTTTTTCCTCACATGGGGTTTTTACCTTCTCATTCTTCATTGAGAGCATTTTTTTTTGTATCTTTCATCTCTCTTTTTGGGAGGAGTTTTGTCCCATTGGGTTTTCTCCTTTTCTCCGTTTGTGAGAGATTTCTTTGTCATTTCATTTGCATATGTACATGAGTACCTAACATGGCCTAGTATCTAGGACCCATGCTTTCATCTTTGTATCATTTGCATAATGATCTGCTACTCCCTAAGTTGCACTTAAGGGAGGGTGTTGGTGTAAATAAAGTCTTGTACCTAGTTAATTCATTACTAGGGGACTTATTTACACATGTTAAGTTTGCTTAGGTCCTAGGAAGGAATCTTTCTAGAAGGTGTTAGTTGTCATTAGTTATCTTATCTTTTGAAAACTACTACATGTGAACCTAGGTAAGTGTGATTAGTTGTCTCATGTCATATGATTAAGACACTTGTCATAATCCTATGACATATTTCATATCACCTTGGCTATATAACCAAGGGGTCTCTCATTGTAAAATCAACAATCATATCATTGACATTGAATACAATTTATTCTTATCATATTACATTCTCTCTTTTTGTGCTTTCCATTTGATCTCAAGATCTTGGAATCCATAGCCAATTCTAACATGGTATTAGAGCTATATCTCAGTTCTAACATATTTATATTAGGAGAACTTAGGGACAACATCGGCTTCCCCTGACTTTTCAGCCATGCATGCTCATGTGGCCCATGCCAAATTTAAAATTCTTCTAGTATGACATTGCTACAGAGAGGTAGAGATGGAATAGGTTTGACAGATTGGGAGGATTCTATTAGGATCCCAACTCACGTACTACAGCCAATGATATCAGATAGCTCTCAGTTGCAAATTTCAGAGCTTTGACCAAGAAGAATAACTCTTCCCCTACTAGAGGACTAGTAAAATGTTAGGTTAGGGGGAGTGATGAGCCTAGTTTTTGGTCTAGTTCTGGGTAGAATCTATAGTCTATTTTCTCATAGATGTCATGGAATTTAATGCTTAAGTGTTGGTATTGGCATAATGTTTCTCTCAAACCATTGGCATTTGATATTATCCTATCTCTACAAGCTTTAATGATATTTGACATAATATGTGGGTTACATATATTGATTTTGCATGTGATTAATGAATGTCTCTTAGAGCGATTATAGATGTGAAGTTATTATGTGTACTAACCTTGAAATGTAGATTTAATATGTCAAGTTGAGGAAGACACTGCCTGTTGGGCATGCACCATAACATCCAGCTGAGGAATCGTTCCAAGTCAAAGGCAACTAACAACAAGGATTCTTCATGCAACTAAACGTAACTACCTTGTAGTGGACCTCAATGATCAAGCATGCATGGGTGTTACTTTTGTGTTGGATCTATTCTTGAATTGCATGTCTGACCAAATTCCTTGCATGCATAACCACCATCGCTCCACTTTGCCCTATTTTCCCTAAATGGGTTCCTCCCAGTTGTGGAGTTGACTGCCTTGTTTAGCTATAGTATAAATAATGATTTGGTGCTCCTTCTTTGGGGGTTGCACTATTTGATAGTGTACTCTCATTCTCCAATTTCAGCAATACAAATATATTACTCTTTGTATGCATGATTTACAGTGAATGAAATAAAGTTCTGAGTTTGAGCATATGAGTTCTTGTTAGTTTGGAGGATACTTATCCAAGGGGGCCCACTTGGTGAGTTATCCATCTTCTTAGTTTAGTATTAGTTTACTATTACTTGTTGTTTAGTATTTAGTTGGAAATCTAGCATCGACTATTCCTGCAACCACTAGAATTCCATTATGTGATTGTTCCTATAGCCAAGGTAGACAAAGTAGTCTCCTATTTGTCGCTCATATTTTCATTCTTCCTCTGCATTTCATCCTAGCATAGTTTTTGATTGATATTTAGCATTTTCTTTATTTTCTTTTAAGCAATTTACTTTCAACATTGTGTTTCTTAGCTATAGAATGCAATGACTACTTGAGCCCCTAGTGCACATACTGTGCTAACCCATTTCAAGTTCATGTCCCTGGGTTAACAAGTTAAATGAACCTTCATGATGATTGAATAACTATTTAGGTTATATGTCCAGTCTCTAAATCATGATTGTAAAGGATTAGTTATGAAATCATTATAGGAGGCCAACAGTCACTATACCTTTTGAATTTAAATCAATTTTAAATTCATCATTTTCTCTCTCCTTATCCCATCCTCCATAATCCAACTTTAATCTAGAATAATTTAATCATTCCATGATTAGGATGTCCACACCTTTAATCAAGATTAATGTCACATCCTCCATAACTTGCAACTTGCTCTTAACTTTTCATTAGCCTCCTTAAACACCTGTTTGCACAACCTTAATCATATGATTAGGTCAACCTAATCCCCATGACATTTATGGCATACCCCTAAGTCAACTATCATTAATATTTCTCCATTTAGATTAGGAAACCTCTTCCCCATGTGAGTTAAAAATTCACATTTACTCCTCCAAGGCTTTTCTCTTCCCTATGTGGATTATTGAGGAATTTTAAATTCCTCATGTATCACATCTCCCACATGGGGACAAGGACCTCCTTTATGAGATCTTGTGCCAATCCCAAGGTACTTTCAAGTACCACCACATCACATTCCCTCTTGACACCTCATTGCCACTTGGCAAGATTTGACAGCTTGTGAGTCCTCAATCCACCATAGCCCTTCATCTTGTCCATGGTGGCTAAATCCTATCCCTCCATTCTTTAGAGGCCTTTCCCCTAAAATTAGAGGATTTTTGACCTTATGGGGATGACATTCACTGAATCAACATTCAAGCAATTATCAAGCAACCAAGTTATTAGGCTCTCACAACCATACTCCATTGCTGCAACCTTTGAGCTCATTTTTGCATCCATTTTGTGCATTTTACCCACATACCCATCTTCACCATTACATTCCTCACATTGTCTACATTGTTTTTCATCCACTTGCATGTTTTTTTCCATCTGAAGGAGCACAAAAATGATCAAATCAATAGGGCCAACCATTGGATCAACTTGGGAAAGGTAACTAATTCCATTTTGCTTTGTTTTGTTCAAGTTCAACTAGGCCAATCTTGAGATGTTGTTGTGTTCCCTTGTTTGCATTTTTGTTTTCATTTTTCATTTAGACTAGGAGATAAACACTGCACACACTTCCAACCTAGAAAACCCCAACTTGGTTTCTTACTCACAAATTCCTCATATTCCCTTGTAGCACATCAAACAATGAAAATTCAACATATCTTTTAGAGAAGGCCTCAAACCCATGAACCAATTACCATTTAGAGTAACCTTTATGGAATTCTTCAACATATTAGATTTCTTCTTAGGATTTTTTCAAAACATCACCTCCAAAATAGGACTGTTATGCTACCCTTAAGCCTAATTAGGTCTCTTTTACAAAGCAAGTATATGGTAAAATTTATTCCAATCACCAATATTCACTACATAGTACTAAAAATGTCACATACAACAACATATTTTACCCACTGAAACATCCACAAATTCGCTCATTATCAAAACCCTATCTCTACCTATCAAAAATAGCCTAATACATTGAGATATTAGGCTAGGGATTGCACAAACAGGGCCCTAACTCTATCCCCTGCAACTACAGTCCTACTAAACATGAAAAAAACCCTATCTAGCTCCATTCCACTGATTTACAAAGAATTTCACCAATGGAATGGTGATTTATTCCATTTTCTTGCTCAAACCCTCTTGCCTTAGGGTTTTCAAACCACTTTCAAAGTTTTGGATCTAACTTGCTTGAGTTTCAATGAAAACCTCTTAGACCAAAACCAAAATAAGGCTAACACATTCCTCTAACAATTCCAATCTATACGAAATTGTACAAATACCTGTAGTAGCATATTAACACAAGAAATTACAGAAAAATGAAGTTTCTTTATTGCTTCAACACCAAAATCTTCAATATAACCTTGCCTCAAAATTTTCTAGGAATATTTAAACTTTTTCAACCACAAAACAATGTTTCATAACCAGCTTTTGAACCAATGACCATTGAAGTTCCAAAACATGACAAAATTGCATAGTTGTAAAGCAACTTTTACAACAAATTACAAAACATGACCAAAACTTGACAACTCTATCTAATACCGAACCCAAATGACTTATTACATTGAAAATTGTTTTTTATGACCTTATTACATCACAATTAGACTAAAAAACACAAAAAATTAACATTAGACCAAAATTGCACAATTACACTAGGTGCCCCTACACCACTTGAGGGTATGAATTCAACAAATTTAGACATTGTATTCCATCAAGGTGAATTATCTCCCATTATAAATCAACATCAATATGATTCCTTAATGATATTCATGGTCATTAATAAAACTAGGGTTAGGTGTACTCTTATTGATAATAAGCCAGGTCTTATTGTGTGTAGCATTGATCTCTTAAATAAACTTGGTGTTGATAAATCACTCATTCAGCTCGATGCCTTATCTATTCATGGTTTTGATAATGTTGGTAGGCAACTAATGGGAAAAATCAAATTACCTAATATGTTATGTCTTGTAGTTTTACCTACCCTTATCCATGTTATGATAGATGATATCTCATATAGTCTTCTCCTTGAAAGAACATGTATTCATGCTATGGGAGGTGTTCCTTCCACCCTTCACTACATGATAAAGTATACACATAGAAACAAGGTTTATTAAAATGAAAGTTGTTCCTAAACTTGAAAGTTGTCTACAAATTGAAATGATAAGGAAACTTTTAATACATTTATTCCATCCTTAAAAATTGAACCTATGTCTTTTAATGAAAGGACAATGATGATTGTGACTTTCCCACAACTAAAATCTTTGGCGATGATTTAGGATCATTATATTTTACACCTATTTTCATGGGAGAGCACAAAATAACACCATACATGCTTGAAGAATCAAAGGAATTCATTGTGGCATCTACACAATTTCAATGGACTCTCCTCAAAAATCTAATTTTACAAATTTTAGTAATAAAATTTATACTAGCTATACATCCAATTTTGATGATTACAATTATGAGAAAACAATTTCTTCAAAGGAAATGGAATATATTTATGGAAGAGGATTTAAAATTTTATCTTAATTTGGCTAAATGGTAATGATTGTGATAAAAAGGAACATGGTATCAAGGTCCCTTTAGAATTGAATACACAAGGCATGACAAATGGTATTGCTTATCATCATTGAAAACCTACCAAACCTTATTGTAGACATTGACTTAATGTGAATGTGATAAAAAAATATCCTCCTAAGGGACTGCTCAATTTAGTTCATCCTAAAATGATAAGTACAAACAAAAAAATTCATTAGATATATTTTTGACTGATGAATCCTCAATTTTTTTTAGGAATGTATGATAATTTACCTACTTATCATCATGATCATGCATTTCCTTATTCTCTAAATTTTTATGCATACTTTAGGAAAGATGCTTGTATATTAGATGATATGTTAGATTATCAAAGCTTACCCCAAAATTTCCTTACTATGTCAGATTACTATACATTGCTTGTAGGAGATACTGATGATGTCTTGATGGATCCATCTAACTCAGATAAGGTTATTTTAATTGAAAATTCCTTGACTATAATTAAAAAAAAGAAAATTCTACACTTTTACATGAGTTCCTTGAAATATTTTCTTGGTCTTATTTGGATATGTCTGCTATAGATCCTAAGGTAGTTATGTATAACATTATGTTGCAAGGTAATTCTAAACTGATGAGACAAGATTCATAAAATGAATCCCAAAGTGGATTTTTTGGTAAGGCTAAGATTGAAAAGCTTTTACAAGATGATTCCATCCACCCTATCGACTATTCGACTTGGATATCCAACATTTTGGTCATCGTAAAACTTGATAATTCTATTTGAATGTGTACAAGTTTTTGAGACCTTAATAAAGCATCTTTGAAAGATGTTTTTCCTCTACCTAACATAGATATGATTGTTGATTCTATTTTTGGGAATGCTTTACTTTCATTCATGGATGGATTATTTGGGTATACTCAAATCTTTACCAATCCTCAAGACCAATACTAAACTACTTTTATAACACCTTGGGGAACATTTTTTGGGGTTGTCATACAATTTGGATTAAAAAATTCTAGAGAAACATATCAAAGTTCTATGACATTAATTTATTTCATGATTTTATCCATAACATACTAGAGGATTATTTCAATGATATATTAGCCAAATCTATATCACATCAAGATCATGTCAAAATCCTCCAACAAATTTTTGAGTGGTTTCATAAATATAACATGTAGTTGAATCCTAGAAAATGTGTCTTTGGTATGGATAGTGTTAAAATAGTAGGCTTTATTTGTCACATTGGGGTATTGAAGTGGGAAAAAAAATGATGCTATAATAAACATTCCACCTCCCAAAAAAATTCTCAACATCATAGTTTACAAGGAAATATTCAAGTTATTTATCATTTTTTTACATAATTGGTGGACCAGACTTTACCCTTTACTCGGTTGCTTAAGATAGATTCTCATTTTAAATGGAACAAAGATTGTCAAAATCCTTTGAGAATTTAAAGCAATATTTAGTTAACCCACCTATTTTAGAACTAGCCACCTCACAACATCCTTTTATTCTTTATATTTCTACTTCATCTAATGCTTTTACTGCACTATTAGCGCAACATGAGAATGGTAATGAATGTCATCTCTAATACATTAGTAAAAGATTGATTGATTATGAAATATTATATACAACAATAGACAAATAATTTTTGGCTCTTACATTTGTTGCAAGTAAATTAGGACATTATTTTTTAAATCTTGAAGTGCATGTTGTTATACAATTTGATCATTGAAACATCTTTTCTCCAAAATTGATATTTCAGGACGTTCAACTAAATTGGTAATATTGTAATATAATTTGACCTAAAATTTTTCTCCCAAAAGGAAATTAAGTGTCAAGAGTTGAACAACTATTTTTTTAGTTTCCCTCACCATTATATTTACCAAAACAAGAATAATTTCTCGATGATCATGTCCTACCTTAGAAGATAATGAAACATGAAATTTATATTTCGATTGTTCTAAGTGTCAAACTAGTTTCAGTGCTGATTTTATAATATTAGCACCTTTAGGTAAGACAATTCCCTTACCTTAAAATCTAAATTTCCTATACACTAATAACATTAAAAAATATGAACTTCTATCATTAGTTTGTGTGCAACATTGTCCCTTAGTATTCAACATCTTCATATATTTGGAGATTATCAATTAACCATAAAATAAATTAATGGACCTTATCAAGTGAAATATGATAAAATATCTCAATACTATGACCTAGCATTAGATATTAAAAAATTTCTCTTTGTATATTATTGAAAATATCTCGTAGAAATATAATTGGCATGTGGAAACAATGGCCAGTGTCACCACCCTTATATCTCTTGATTATTCATCTATATATTTTAAATTTACTATCCATAATTTCACATCATCAACAATGTTGCAAAATCCTAAAGATGAGATAGTTTGTTTAAATAATTCATGGTAATGTTACTCCCATATATTTTAATATTTGTGTGTGTTGGAAAATTGAGTAAGTTATCTATATGTTGTCATTGATGTCACCATGTTGATAGTTTGGTCTGGTACTCTTAAATCGGTGTGTATAACTAACTTATCTTCTCTAGTGGCTGATCCAATATTTTTGGTGTCCATCCCATATTCTAGTCCGCATTTCTCCACAGTTGACAATTTTTGGTTGCATTTTTGGGAAACTACTAATAAATGATAAAGGAATGCATGATTAGGATATTTCATGTCCTCGTGCTCATATGATAAAGTGAAATTATTCTATTGGTTGCATTGAAGACTATTCCTTGCTGACTTGTTAAGATAATTTTGATATGAAAACTTATGTGTGATCTATTTCTTGGTCTGAGCCAACATAATGTAACATGCTAACGGTTAAATTTCATTTTAAAAATATTTTGTGGAGCCGACAATTGATATCTTTTAAAAATGAATTGCATCTAATTAGGCTGACCTAATTGGTTCTTGCAATGGAGATCGGATATATATATATATATATATATATATATATATATATATATATATATATATATATATATATATATATATATATATATATATAAACATATGGTGAATAGTTTTTGGGAAAGACAATAAGTTTGTGTAGACAATGGAAAAGTAACAAAAGAAATAGTGAGTGAGTAATGAATGTGAAGGTGTGATAAAAGGGGTAGCAGTTGTGAGAATCTATAGAACTATATCAGCACATGATAGGTACATCTTTCCAGTTCATTTTTGGGCTGTAAAGCCTCATTCTATTTTGTATAATCTTGTGTAGGTAGTGAGCCTCCTTGCTGGATAGTGAGTCCTTTTTGTAGATAGTGAGCCTTTGTACTTGGATTGTGAGTCCTTATTTTGGTAGTGAGCCTCTTTTGAAAATACTATATAGTGTGAGTTAACCCTCATCGTGGTTTTTCCCTTATTGGGTTTTCCACGTAAAAATTTGGTGCTCATTGTGTTGATTTACTTTTTGTTATCTGTGTTTCATGCTCATGTTTAATAACAAAATAGTGTGGTTGAATATTTGATAAGTGATAAAGTTTTAATTTTGTTATTTGTGTGACAACCGATTCACCCCCCCTCTCAGTTGTCTTGTGCCTATTTAACAATTGGTATCAAACCTTGGTTCCTCTGGTAAATCCTAACAGTTTGAGGGAGATCCTGAAGATGGAAGTAATGAATGATAAAGGAGAGCTCTAGACAGCACTTAAGGATCTTGACCAAGTTGAAACTGAAAATATAGATATGAAAGAGAATCTTAATGAAGCAAATGAATGTGTTCACAAACTGAAGGAACAATTGAAGAAATTGAAGGAAAGACACAGAGAAGTAAGTGAATAGCTGAAACAAGAGATAACTGGACTAAAAGTGATAGTAGAAGAAAAGAAAAGGATTGAAGAATGTTTGAATACAATGGTTTAGAACAAGTTAGATGAATGTTCTAGACTTGAGAAGGAGATAGTAAACCTGAGAGTGGAACTAGAGAAGGCTAAACTCTATGAAAATAATTTCAGATCCAGCTTTGGTAAATTTGAATAACTATTTGCAAGACAAAAAACCATGTAAAGAAAAAGGTGGCTTAGGAGTTGATACTAGAAAAAGTTCTAAAGATGTGAAGAAGAATCAAGGCAAGAGGAGGCAGAGAAGGAATTTTGCAAGAAGACCGCCTGTGAGATAGCCTAATGCACAAAAGTACCCCTCTTTTGATGGTGTTTTTTTTTTCATGTAACAAATATGGTCATAGAGAAACTGAATGTAGGAGTAGGATAAACCAGTTTTTTGGTTCTCTTTTTGGAAAATGCTTTGAATGTGGGAAGTTTGGACATAAGGCTATAGGATGCAGATCTCAAGTAAGGATGATGAGGAATAGGTTAAATGAAGGCATAATGAATCAATTCTTCAATGGCTATTGCTACACCTGCAATAAATTTGTACATAGAGCAAAGCAATGTAGATTGAGGAAAAATGGAGGACAGACTAATCAGAAAAGTGTGATATGTTATAACTACAATAAACCTAGACATGTATCTAAATTTTTTAAGAATAAGAAAGGAAAGAAGTTTGCTCCAGAAGAGAAGAGTGAATTGGTAAAGAAGATTGAAAAAGAAGATATGATGCAATAAATGGATAAGGTATGGAAGAAGAAAGAAGAAGAAGAAAAATCTGAGACTCCTAATGTGTTTGTACCCTCATCTAGTATAGATGACATATTCAAAATCTATACCTAGCATGGTCTTAGGGGGAGTATTATTAGAAGATCATAAAAAACCCCTGGAAGAATGGTGTGTCAGAGGTTGGCACATGGTTAGAATGAGAAGAATGAATATTCAAAGATTTTGGAAAAGGAACCAGAGAAAAATATGTTAGTCTAAGGATTTGTAGATCAAATTAGGTTTTTTTGTGCTAAGTGAAGTGTGTGTTTAGTAGCTTTTTGTGTTTTCCGAATTTAATACACTTAGGGAAAACTCGACAGAGGTTAAGTAAAAATTCATGATGATTTTTGGTTAATTGTGCATTTGAAGTCTTTGGAAGGTGCTTTGAAGAAATCTTGAGGCGTGCTCGAAGTCTTTCTGAAGGGAATTTGAAGAAGTTTCGCTAAATTTCAAGAGAAGCATAACAATGGACAATGGATTGTGTGGTGTTACCTCTCTAAATCTGAAAAGGGTTGAAGTAGAAGAATACAATCATAGGAAAATGAAAGGAATTGAACTAAGGATAAGCGAAGTCGAATTACAAAATATAAAAACCTTGGGGATGGATTTATGGAGTGAATTTACGTGGATTATAGATAAAGAGGTTATCTTGTTCTTGTTGAACTGTTCCAAGGATGAAAGCATTGTTTTTGATAAACCCTATTTGATCTAAAAGGAAGTAATCAAAGTGATCACCAAAATATGCAGCGTTGGAGAACTCCCTGGAAAGAAAATTGTGAAGTATAAAGATGTGGTGGAGCACTATTGATTGATACACTTGTTGATTCAACTGCTAGGTATGTTGCATATGGTATCTCATACAAAATTTATTTCAGAAATCGTGAAAGCTCAACTTCGGTTATTGTTGTACATATTGCCCACCTGATGGTTAAGGAGAATAGATAGTTTGATTTATGTAACTTGTTACTTGAGAATTTTCTTGAATTTTTTTTAATGTCATTGGTCAAGAATTATCCCTTTCATTTCGTATCCTTGTTGGTATGTTTGGTGCTTTAATTTTTGAATTCTCTACCAGGGAAAGATAATGTGATGTGGGAATTTGGTATCCCTATTGGAAAAAAAATGATAGGTACATCTAGAGTCTTTGGAAGATAATGAAAATATGTGCATATTGTATTTCTCATCTTTGTGAGAAAACCCTTGCTCCGATATATCTACACCAAGTCAATTTGAAGTGGGTTCTTCCTTTGAAAAAAGATAAATGGACGTTGTTATCAGTGATTCTCCTCCAGAATCAAAAAGGAGAAAAGAGATAACTGAAGACATCATTGACATTTCAGATGAGAAGGAGAAAGAGTCTCTGACTAGCACTGAATCCCCTGGTCCTAATGACATCCATTCTATGATAGTTGAAGGAAAAATGAAGAAGATTGGTGAACTGTGGAATGCTGCCTCGCCTATTGACAAATTGAAAATTGATGATCTCTTGTAGATTTTCTACTTCAAAAAGGAGTTGAAGTATCTACTATTTCTGATTTCTTTCCAAAAAATCTGATTGAGATTGTTGAAGAAAGGATGTTTCTTGAAGGTCTGAAAGGATGTAAAATGGGAATCTTGGTTGAAAGGAGATATAAAAAGGCTATGTAGAGATTGTCTGGATTGATTGTAGAAACAAAGAAGTGTGTTAAAGAAACTTTAGATGTTTACAAGTACTATCTTTGATGGCCTGCAACTATAGATAATTTCATAAGCAAAATTGAAGTGATTGAAGCCGAGGTGAACAACATTGGAAAGAATTTTGATATATTTGAATATAAATAAGGGAAGAAAAGGATAAGAGTGGGTGAACTATAGGCTGAAGTAATCATTACGTAAAGACAAAGAGATGATGTGACAAAGACCTTCTGGCTCCTTAAAGAAATTGATGAAGCCTGGTTAGAGCATCTTTCTGGAATTCTTATTGATGTAGAAGATGTTGAGAATCAATGTTCTATTGTAGATTGGTCACCCTCTTTTACTTTGTTGGGATTATTGGAAAGTACATGCACAAAAATGGAGTCTGTTGTTTTTAATTGGAAGAAGTTGTATCTAGTTCTCAAAGAAAGGTATAAGAAGGTGTTCTAGGTGAAGAATTTCATCTTCACTTAACTTTTGTTTGCTTAAACGCTCTGGATTGTTGGAAGTTTTTAAATTTTATTGAAATATTTTGAAATTTTGATGTCACCATGTTTACATTCATTTTTGGTGCCCTTTTCCATTGATGTCAAAGGGGGAGATTGTTGGAGATAATGGAGAGAGTTAAAAAAATTTAAGGAAAGAAGGATATTTTTTGTTTACATGTTGCCATCAATGACAAAGGGGGAGATTGTTAGAATAATGACTAGGTTATCTATATGTTTTCATTGATGTCACCATGTTGGTAGTTTGGTTTGGTACTCTAAACCAATGCGTATGACTATCTTATCTTCTTTGGTGGTTGATTAGGTATTTTTGGTTGCCCCTTTGGTATTCTAGTGCACATTTCTCCATATTTGACAATTGCCAATTACAATTTTGGGAAACTACTTATGGATGTTAAAGGTATGGATGATTAGGTTATTTCATTTTCTTGTGCTCATCTAATGAAGTGACATTATTCTATTGGTTGTGTTGAAGACTATTCCTAGCTGACTTGTTAAGATAATTTTGATATGATATGAAAACTTATGTGAGATATATTTCTTGGTCCAATCCAATAGAATGTATTGTGCTAATGGTTAAATTACATTTTTTTTTTGTGTAGCCAACAATTGATATCATCTATAAATAAATTTCATCTAATTAGGTCGACCTAATTGGTGCTTTCGATGGAGATCAAATATATATAAAGCATATGGTGAACAGTTTTTGGTGAGTGTGTGAGGAAGTGTAGTAAGTTTGTGTAGACAATAGAAAAGTGATAGAAGAAATAGTGAGTGAGTAATGAATATGAAGGTGTGAACAGAAGGGAAACATTTGTGAGCATCTCCAAAATTATATTAGCACATGATAGGTGCATCTTTTCTAGTTCATTTTTGGGTTGTAAAGCCTTATTCTATTTTTGTATAATCTTGTGTAGGTAGTTTTGTACTTGGATAGTGAACCCTTCTTTTGGAAGTGAGCCTCTTTTAAAAATACTATATATAGTGTGAGTTAACCCTCACCATGGTTTTTCCCTTATTGGTTATCCATGTAAAAATCTAGTGTCCATTGTGCTGATTTAATTTTTGTTATCCATGTTTCATGCTCATAATTAATAACATAATAGTGTGGTTGAATATTTGATAAGTGATAAAAATTTTAAGTTTGAATTTGTGTGACAACTGATTCATCCCCCCTCTTAGTTTTCCCATGAATGTTTAACAGGTAAATAGTACCTTGAGTGGCCCTTTCTCAAGCTGCTATACCCACATGAGAAACTAAATATTTGCTACTTGATTCAACTAATCATAACATTAAATTGGAACATCATATATAACTGAACTCTACAATCTAAAAAGAATCTTCACATATTTCTCATTCATGAATGCATAATAGAAAACTAACAAAGATATTGTCCATGTATCCAAACTATATCTAACAAAACATATCACTTTCCAACTAGATCTGCTCCTCAACTACTGATCCAACTATATAGGTTCGACATGAGGTTTATTTGCATAAGGATAGAAAAGAAAAATTAAAAGATGTCCAATCCTCTTCAAAATAGAGAGAGAGAAAGTCTTTGAAACTGAAAATATAATTAAGAAAGATAGAATAAGACAAATAGGTTTGCAACTTTGTTTTAATAGCATGATAGAGACGTACTTTATGCAAATAGTCACATCAATTTATTGATTACTACAAACTTCTTCTCACCTCCATCATCTTATTGAATGCTCTGATGACTCACAATTGACCACTCCAATGATCACTTCCATCATTTTTGCCACTATCACGTTTCTAGCATCCTTGGAATCCTTTGGCTGTGGGTTAAGTTCTCCAATTTTTGTAGGTTACAATAATTTTGGTTGCAAGGAGTCGGTTTCATCTAAAGCATACATACCATTAACAATCATTAATTAAACATAGATTCATACTGAATTTCATACACAATCACACATTCATTCATGCAAACGTCATATCATAATCATATTTCCACTCATCAAAATCTAGTTTGGAAGGCATAAAATTTATAAAAGGTATATAAGTTTAGGAATGTATATGAAATAAGTAGCTTAAAGTGTTTAAAAGATATGAACTAAACAAGAGAAAACTAGCTATTAATCAAGCTCATTATCTCTATTAAATAATTCTAAATATAATTAAATAGCAAATATCAAATAATTTAACTAAAACTATGACTATTCCTATGGGTGAATTGAGCCTCATTATACCTAAGTCTAAATTCATGGCATAAAACATATCCAGATGTTGATCATTTCCATCTATACATCTCACCATGTGAGTCCTATATAAAGACATAAATAAGATTATGTACATGTAAGAATTTATATATTTAAACTCATAATCTCTACATGTATCTTTATATACATAAAAATAGAAAAAAATATAGAATGTATGCACATACACACATACCAGATAAAATAATATAATATAAGATAAGATTACAAAGTAAACATATAGGAACATAATAAGTAAAAAGAATAAAAGATGCTAATATATGTATGTATGTATGTATGTATGTGTGTGTCCATATAGTGTGGCTAGGAAATAAACCCTAAAAAATTCCACTAGAAGTAGCATTCCTCATCAAGGTAGGCATCTTAGAAAGAGGAAGACAAAGATCAATCTACAAATGTTTAGGAAGAAGATGCAAATAGTTGAATAGGTTAAATAACATATGTAAAAATTATCAGTTAGATCCTAATTCAAATGGTGAAGACCAAGCAAAATATCCTAAGGAGAATCACTTAGTAGACTCAAATGCATAATGGATAAGACCAAAGTGCAAGTAAAATTAGAGTCTATATCATGAAATCTAAAGATTCTCCTCGAAAGATGTAAAACCATAATTCCAATTACAATTACCCAAAGAATTACCAAAGGAGGAGATACAAAATATAAAAGGTTGAATATAAGATTGAGCCAAAAGCTTGACCATGTCATTGTTGAGAAAAATGTCCATGATATTAGAAAGGAAGATAGAAGCAATGGTTGAATTTAGAACACCCTAATTGTGCCTTAACCAATCACCATTTTGATTGATTCTTCAATTTGTACACAAGGGAGAATGAAGATCTATGATAATTTCTCTCTCTCAAAATCATGAGAATCACTTTGTTCACAAAAGCATTTTGGAAGTGAAGATAATTTATAAAAAAAATTGATGTATATATATCAAATTTAACATCAATATTGAAATTAATACGTATCAAAATTGATCTCTTAAATTGTTATCAGAACTAGCATTGATATCAATTGATATAAGAATTAAAATTGATATCAATACCAAATTTGATATTAAAATTAAAATTCATAATTTATGGTTTGAAATTGATATCAAATTTAAAATATCAAAATTAAAATTCATATCAATCTCAATATATCAATATTGATATCAATTTTACTATAAAATAAATGATATCAAATTTAATATCAATATTGAAACTACTATCAATTACAACATATCAAAATTGAAATGGATTAATTTATCTAATTTATAATAATAATTTATGAAGTTATATGTCAAAATTCCTAAAACAGAGATGTGAAAACAAGTTATTCCATCATATGAAGTAAAAATACACATCACTAAATACACCCATGAAAAAATGAGATTTTTCTTTCCTTGAAAAATTTGTTGCACAGTTTTGTTGTGGCTTTTCTATAATTTCCATCTTCTTCTATGTTAATTTAGATTTCTTCACTCTATAGTTTATTCCTTCCTCTGACTGCATGCACTTGCATGGTTCAAGAGACTTTTCTCTTTTGGTTTTAATATAACTACCAAATATTTTAGAATAACTAAATACTTGATCTAGTATTTTATGGAGGAGAAACTTTGTGAATAACTATGACTATATATTGACACCACTCACAATTCAATTGAAAATGGATGATTTTCAATGGAATGAGTTAGATTATACAATATTTGAGAGATTAAAGGAGGCTATGTGTACCACTCCAATTATAGCCACTCCAAACTTTACCAAGGATTTTGTTGTGGACTGTGATTCCCCAAGTAATGGTATAGGAGCAATTGTTATGTAGGAAGGTACAAACACTACTTTTGAGAGCCATAAATTAAAGGATATCAATAAATTTAAACCCATTTATGAGAAATAAATATTTACTATTATTCATGCAATAAAATTTAGTAGAGGCCATCTCTAATAGGTAGATGTTTCAAAGTTAAAATATATCACTTTTTTGGAGAAAATATAATCTTTTGAAGAGAAAAAAATGGGGACCATTAAGGTGTTTGGTTATGGTATTGAGTTTTATATAAGATTCAAGTGAAGGATAACACTACAAAAGATACATCATCTAGGAAAGATGAGAAGGATGAAGCATTGTTATATGACATGAACCAATATTACAAGTAGATTGATTAGAAGAATCTAAAGATGGAGTAAGAGAATCATCAACCTATTACTCCAAATTCTGATTCCATTTATTTAATTCATATTGCTTGTAAAAGAATCTTATTTTGGATTTCTTATAAAAAATGGTCCATTGATTTTAATCACATATAAAATGTCATAGATTGAAAGTCCTCAAATACTAAAAAATATTCACAATTTTTTAGCTTCTTCATAATGATTTAGATTGATCTTCGTTTCTTGGTCTTCATTAAGATTGTCTGCTTTTTGGGTTCTTGGTTTTATCTTGGAGATGGTAGACTACCAGTAAACCTCATTGAATTTTCATTCTTTAAGATTTATTGATGGATATTTCTATTTGGAAATCCTTTTGCTGTAATAAATCTTTACTCTCAATTAATATATTTATCCCTTTTCTTGAAAAATTGATATCGATTAAAGATATTAATTTTAATTGCATATAGAAAATTTAATTTTTATATATCATTTATATACAATCCAATTTCAATATATCTTGATTTCAATTTTCATATATCAATTTCAAGATATTGATTAACATTTTTTGTCAATCAATATCAATTCCAATATTTATATGTATTGAAATTTTAATTTTAATATTTTTTTTATTGATGAGTGCTACCAAAGGGGGTAGCTCCCTGATACATTCGGTAACAACAGAACCAAAGATACAATGTGCAAACACTCGTTGCACATGTTTACAGAGTAATGACCGGGGCAACTATGCCACACCACATTGAAAGTTAGCACCAAAACTCAGTCCGAAGAGTCATGCGGCCAGAGACTGATAGATTGTAGCCAAGAGTCCCCCCAAACTGGAGAGCCTTTGAAGGCTGCCCTCACCAAGCCAAGTATTGTGATTGCCCATGTAGCGGGAAAAGGGCGCCATGTCAGAGTTCATCACCCCGGCTTGTGCAGACTCCGTAAGCTGGGATGTGTTGTTTACTCCTAGCCAGGCGAAGCCTCTATCCGCTATATCATCCAAAATCACCGCTGGGTCAAAGAACATCCGCAGATAGCTCACCCAACCTTCCGATCCCAGCTCCAAGGTCACGCCGGCCACTGCCTGGATGTTGTCTGGGCTCACAAAGCCACGGAGCTGCACAACAACACTCTCCCTCGACTCCGCAATATCAACTAATGCACCAATGAGAACCTCGTATATTTTGCCATCACACCAGTGTTGGTCCAGGTTTAGAATAGAGGAGATAGTGCCTACTATCTGCCTATGCACCTCAAGGCTCTGAGCGATGAAGAGACGACGACATTGCATGTCCAAGGATTCCCGTTCACATCGACATCTAATACCAAACTGAACCACCATTGCTGAGAGGCTTTCACCACACTAATTCACTCCTACTTGAGTTCGAGAGACCCTGCCCTACATCAGGGGGACATAAGTTGCCCGCCGGCAACCAAACCCAAGGGTTCATGACATGCTCGAATCCACACCATACCGCCCAATCTTTACTATGGTACCGCGGTACCCCATCCTCAGGGCCACATTTGACTTTGATCATGGGCCAAATCTGGGTGGCTGATCTTTTTGTCCTCTAACAGTACCTCTAGCAGTCCCGACCATGGCATAGGATTGGAGTGTGTTAAAACTGGTTCCTCCTGTACTACGCCCATGTTTGCCAATAAATCAGCAACTTTGTTTGCTTCCCTATAGACATGGGAAATGGTGTAGTTTGCCATTCGCCCCAGCAATTCCTTAATTGGAGCTATCCAATTCCTGATTTTCCAATTTGGCGAATCACCGTTAGTGATGGCCCTAATGCACAACATTGAATCGCCTTCAATTTCCACCGAGTCAATTTCTTTTTGGAGGCAAAGCTGTAACCCGAGCCACAGGGCTTCCATCTCTACGTTGTTATTTGAGCAAATTCCCAGCTTTTTCGAGGCTGCCCACACGCAGTCGCCCGCCAAATTCCTTATTATGCAACCCGCCCCCGCCCTCCAGGGTTCCCTTTAGCAGCCCCATCGAAATTTAATTTCCACTTCAACCGATTGGGCATTGACCAGAATATCTCTTTTCTATTTATTTTGGTTTGACTACTGGCTCTACTTTTTTAATTTTTAGGCCATTCCAGGTCTTGAGAATCTCTTCATCCCATTTTGAAAACTTTGCTTTCGAGCCAGGCCTTGTCTATTATTTGCCGTCTCACCAAGGCTTCTTGAATTTTGAAGATAAGTTGTGCCTGTCTAATGACTTCTCCTTAAAAATGCGTCTGTTCCTTTCCTTCCATATGTGCCAAGCTACCAGGGAAGGGGCCAGAGCCAAATTCCACTCCAGAAGCCATTCTTGTGCACCGTTGGCTAGCTATTTAAAAATTCGCAGAGGCTGTGGGGTCTGGGGCTGGAGAACCTTAAGCTTTGTTGCCAGTCCTAGCAAAAGGCAGCCACAGGACAGGTAGTGAGTAGATGATCCACATTTTCTTCTGCCTGCTTGCAAAGGATGCACCTTGTAGGCTCGGAGATTCCAAGGTGTTTGAGTCTCTCCGTAGTGAGGCAGCGTTTGTGGATTGCTGTCCATAAAAAGGCCCTGGCCTTGGGAAGAATTTCCCTTTTCCAACAAAGGCGCGCCATCCAGGCCTTGTCTCCACTTTGATGTGACTGTAGTAGGTACCCGAGTTTTTCCGAATATTCCCTTGATGACGCACCACACCAAATTATGTTGTCTTCTCTCTAAAAAAGTCTTACCAGGCGGCTGTATATCTCCTCACGTACGTGTTCTGCCAGGTCATGCGGGAGGGGAAGGCCCTATAGGTCCACCCAGCGATGGCTCTCGGCCAGAGCACAAGCATCTTTCCTTGTATATTCTGCCACCTTTGACCCATAAGCCCTGTGCAATGTGTTGATGTATTGTTCTAGGTCAAAGAGCTCGACCAGGCTCTTATGTCCATTCCAAGAGTCCAACCAGAATTGTGCTTTCCTTCTGTTACCAATTCTCCATGAAAGGTGATTAACGATGAGGGGTCGACAGTTCGTCATATATCGCCATAGCTTCGAACCGCCCACCGGGTTTGCAACAGTTAAGATTCTTGCTAGGTCGGGGCAGTCCAAGTATTTGTTCTGCAAAATTTGACACCATGTTTTGTGTGGGCTTCTGTACATTCTTCATATTAGTTTTGATCCTAGCGCCAAATTTTGCCATCGAATCTTGCGCATTCCAACGCCTCCATCCACTTTGGACTTGCATACAGATTCCCACCCAATGAACGGGATTTTCTTGTCCGACCTAGAACCTTCCCACATAAATTTTTTTAGAATCCCTTCAAGTACCGACTCTGTCCTCTTTGGGACTTCCCAGCAAGACATCGCATATATGGGAATGGCCGAGAGCACCGCTTTTGCCATTGTGATCCTACCTGCCAGAGAGAGCCAGTTGTTCTTCCAGGCCATTGCCTTATTTCTGCTTCTTTCCACAATTTCCTGCTAGTGTTTTGTTTTGCCCTTGCCTTCAAAAATTTGAATTCCTAGGAACTTAGAAGGCAGCATTCCCTTGTGAAAGCCGAGTGTCGCACTTATTGCATCTTGGAGGTGAGGCCTCGTGTTGAAGAATAATATAAACGATTTCTCTTTATTCATTTTCTGGCCAGATTGTTGTTCATACTTCATTAGAAGAGAGTTTATGCTCTTTGCTTCCTCTGTACTTGCAGCCCCGAAAAGAGTTGTATCATCTGCAAACTGCGTGTGAGTGATTGGTTCTGTGTTCGGAGCCACCTTAATCCCAAGCCATGCGTTGCGTCATTTTTGCTCTTTTATTGCGGTACTGAGGGACTCGGCCATGATCACAAAAAGAAATGGGGAGATCGGGTCTCCTTGCCTTAAACCGTTTGTGGCTTGGAAAAAACCATGCAGCACTCCGTTGATAGCTACCGAGTAACGGACTGAGGTGATGCATTGGGCGATCAGGGCACACCATTGATTGCAAAAACCAAGCCTGCGCATTACTTCCATGAGGTATGGCCAACAGACTTTGTCGTAGGCCTTGCACACGTCTAATTTTATGATGAACCCCGCCTGCTTGCTAGTTTTCAATGTGTGGACCGCTTCTGATATGACCAGAATACTGTCGGTGATTTCCCTTCCAGGAACGAACTCGGTCTGCTCAACCGAGATGCTTTTATCCAGTAGTGGTTTCAGTTGATTGGCCAGCACTTTTGAAATGACTTTGTACAGGGTGTTGCAAAGCGATATGGGTCTATAGTCACCGAAGGAGGCGCAGTTCATTTTATTTGGGATCAGAGCAATCACGGTGTTATTCAGGTCCCTGACAAAGCGGCTGGTTTTCTGAAACTCTTCTACCAGATCGTAGACCTTGTCACCAAGGAAACTCCAACAGTTTTGGAAGAATCTGGTAGGAAAACCATCAGGGCCCGGTGATTTGTTTGGGTGCAACTGAAAAAGTGTCGTATGAACTTCTTCTTTTGAAATAGGTGCGTACAGCCACTTGTTGTCTTCTTCCGATATTCTGGGTCGAATGAGGTCTAGAAGGTCCAAGTTTCCTGCCTGAGTCAAATGGCCACCCAAAAGGCCGACATAGAAATCACTTGCCGCTTTGCCAACCTATGTCGCACCACTAACCAGGTGTCCGCTTTGGTTCTGAATGCTTTCGATTTTATTAGCCGCCCTTTTGGCCAGGACCGAGGAGTGGAAAAATTTGGAATTTGAGTCGCCTTCCTGCAACCATACCTCCCACGACTTATCTTTCCAGTAAATCTCTTCCCGTTTTAAAATTTTTGCCAATTCTTCCTGTAGCTTTTTTTCCATGGCAAAATCCTCATTGAACATACCTTTTTGTATCACTTTTTGATTGAGGGCTTCCAACTCCACTTTTAACCTTGCTTTTGCGTGGAAGATATTCTGGAAGTGCACCTTGTTCCACTCTTTCAGTTTTTGTTTTACCACTTTTAGTTTCTTCATCATCCTAAAGCTGATTGAGCCGCCAAACCTAGCTTCCTTCCACCAACGTTCCAGTGAATCCAAGAGGGAGAGGTCCCTCCACCACATATTTTGAAATTTAAAGCTTGTTTTTTCAGCTTTCGTGCTTCCTGATATTGTAAGTTCGACCGAGAAGTGATCAGAGGTGGAAACTGGCAATATATGAGCAGAGGTCCGCCAGCAAGAGTTTTCCCATCTGCTTGGTATTAGGAACCGATCCAAACATTCAGCTATGGCAGTGAAGTCTTTTCGCCTATTGGTCCATGTGTATAGGCCATTAATCGTGGGGCAGTCTATTAGACCACAGTCGGCTACGAAGGCCCTGAAATCCAGGGTGGCTTGAGGGACATTCCTGCAACCACCACTTTTCTCCGACATCTCAAGAATGGTGTTGAAGTCCCTGCCAATAATCAACTCTTCCTTGGGGAGAGGGCTGATGAATTTCAGTATATCTTCCCAAAGACGAGCCTTGTCAGCAGACCTAATCGGGCCATACACATTGATTATAGTGAAACTGCTATTGAGGTTAAGGTCATATACCTTTGCCGCAAGCCAATTTGCAGAGGAGGTTAGTATTTCCACCGAAATCTTAGTAGCTTTCCATAGTAGTCCAATGCCACCCGCAAAGCCGACAGAGTTGACAAAGAAACCTTCCTAATAATGGCAATAACAGAGGAATTTTGCCTTTTCACTTCCAGACAATTTTGTCTCTTGTAGTAGAATGATGCTACTGTTACTTGTTTGTAGTTGACGCCTGATTAGGCGTCATTTGTCAGGGGCCTTCAGGCCCCTGACATTCCAGGTGGTGACCTTCATTGCTTCCCAAGGGAGGCTTTTCCTCCCTTGGTACTTGTGACCTTTCTTCCTTTGGCGCTTAAAAACTTGGTGATGCTGGTAAATTTCTTGGTCGCCGCTTCCTCCTCCCTCAGTTGCTTGGAGGATTTTCTGCCTCTGGTGTTGGCAGATGTGCCGGTTTTGCCCATACCCAAATGGTTTAAAGCAGATTGGGAAATACACCTGTCTTCAATAATATCCAGTTCGTCCTCCAGATCCGCACTTGAATCCGAGTTTGTCATTTCATTTGCTCCATTTTCTGTTTCAGTGTTTTCCAGTGCCCTCTTTTCCTTCTCTTGATTGGCGGGCAACGACCCCTTGGTTTTGCCTTCGTTCTCCTTTTGTGGGGTTTTGGCAGAGTGGGGGCCCCCAATCAGTTCGCCACTCTGTGAGTTCTTTCCTTCCTCTTGAATTTGCCTCTCGGGTAGTCGCTCCTGGGATTCCCCCGACTTATGGGAGGGAGTGGCCCCCCGGGTGTTCGGGCCTCCGATCTTGCAGAAATCTGATCCGTGAGTTCTAGAGCCTCATTCATTGCAAAAAAATTTTGGCTGCTCTATTTCAATCTCCTGCTTCCACCTTTCTCCGTTAACTACCAGAATGATGCTGCCTGGGATGTAATTAATTGCTGCAATCCTGAGTCTGGCATATTTATATACGTCTCCTTCGAGGATATTCATGTCGATCTCAATTAAGGTGCCCAACGAGCGACCAATTTTCTCCAAGCAGTCCCCTGCCTAATACTCAACCGGAAGGTTATAAAGCCTTATCCAAACTGGATTGTCGTAAGGCCTCATCTTGACAGGGTCGAAATTGGGATTCCACGGCTGCATGTAAAGGTGATTACCATCCATTTTCCAAGGATCCCCCTCCATGATCCTTTGCTTTGAAGTGTCATCTGCGAATACGACCAGAAAAAAGCCTTTTGGCATGAATCTGATCAGGACCTCCATTTCCCATTGTTCTTTTATCCATTGTTTAACCCTGGCTCGATCCGGAGAGATACCTATGAATCGGCATATGAACGCATAGTCCCGAAGAATCTCCACATCTTCCATGATTTCCTCGGAGACGTCAACCTCTAGGGTTAGATCCTTTGCCTGGTGTTCCCATTTTTCCGCAATTTTCTTTCGCCAGACACCTTTACTTCCTTGCCCCTTTCCACCATTCTTTTTTTTTGGATTCTCCCGCGGGAAGGATAGTATCAGGGGCTTCGGCGCAAACTCCCTGCTTCTGCGCCACTCTTGTTTTCCACCGACATGTGCCCTCGACCAGGGAGAGCCCTTGTCCCTTGGCGTTTCAGGGGTGTCGTGTCTCTTCCGAGTCACTCCGTTTCCTGGTCCGAACAATTCCTTTTGTTCTGATAATTCCGGATGGCATTTATCCACCCACTGTCCGTTCACAAAAACCCATTGCGGAATATGGGCGCAGGTTGCATCCTCCTCGTCGGCTGCGAACGGCTCGTCTCCCCATCGTGGCGTTACAGGAACCTTCGCTTCGGCCTTCCTTCCTTCAGTTCTTCCTGTTGGGTTTGGCCCTTCCTGCTCCTTCGCTGTTGCGCTTACTTGCGAAATCTCCATCTCCCCTAGGTTTTAAAAATTTGGGGTAAGCAATCTCGATTGTTGGCCGGTCGAGAGGCGATCCAGGTGTGGTTGAACCTTGGTTTATTATTATATAATATTGAATAGAATGTAAATTTATTTAAAAAAAAAATATATTACAAAATTATATATTTGATATTTATGTATATTTATTTATAATGATACAATTTATATTAGTTCAAAGTTTTATATAATAATAAATGTAATTATATTATATATAATTTAATTTCTACTTTAATAATTTACGTTATATCAAAAATTAGATATAATAATAAATAATTATATTATATAATTTAATATGTATTATATAAAAAAATTATTATATTTATATGTAATAATTTTTATTATAAAATATAATATATTTATAAATATAACTATACTATTATTTTTAATTTTTTTTTTACATTATATATAATATTAAATATACTATTATAATTTATATTATATAAAATATTATTTAATTTAAAAGCATTTTAACTTCCACTTAGAAATTGAAAATAGTAGGCTAGCATTGCCTTCCCTATTAAGGGCACATTTCCGTATTATTAAAAAAGAAATGAGTTACTTAGAAATTCCCACGCACCCTGTGAAATCTTCTTTCTGTTTAGGGTTTTGATTTTTATTCGTAAACTTTTTATCCACTTCGTCGTGAAATGGAACCATCCTTAAAAAGACTACCTAAGGTTCCCAATTAAAGGTAAAGCGAGGCTTCTCGTTGCGCAGCTAAGGACTGGGTCTCATCATCCTAGATGTGAAACTGGTAGGTGGACTATCCCCAAGGAAGTGTGGGAGCAAAGAACTTGTATTTTCTGCAGCAAGGGGGTGGTTGAGACCGAGCGTCACTTTATCTTCGAGTGTGCAGCTTATGAAGACATTCGTATCCAGTATGAGGGTAACTTGAAGGTGGTTAATCTAAATGAACTCTTTATAGAGGATAGGCTTCTCAAGGTGGCCAGCTCCCTGATCAAGATTCATAATAGGCGTGCTGACTTGGAAAGAAAGCTGAAAATGGTTAAAGACCAAACTTTGGGTCCCATACACTGATGGTCTCGTGGACGATATTAAAATCTTTCATTCATTCATTCACTAAACAAATAAGACGAGAGCGAAAAACCCTCGAAAAACAGTCGAGCTAATTAAAAGACGGCAAACGGCGAACGTATAAGACGGCGATCAGAAATCAGTGAGATAGGGAACGGACACTATCAGTCCGATCGTCTTGCTTGCCTTGTCTGTGATTATACACCCGTCGATGGAGAAAATAAGCTTGGTGAAGTTCAAATAGGTAACGAAGAATTCGACTTTAACTTATAAAACGACCTTAAAGATGGCGATCAAAGATGAGCGTCCTTCCTCACTTTACCTTGACTTTGTCCTTTTAATTTTTTTTTTATAAAGAATCTGAACAAAGTTTTAAAACACCCGAATTATAATAAAAACTACCGGAATCGTACCTATTGCGCTTAAAGTGGCCGACAATTTTCTAGCGGTAGAGTGACAATTTCTCATATCGGCTAGGAGCAAATCTTCTTCTATATAATGCCTATTGGCTATATATATGTTGGAATATTATTTGTCCTTCGCAACTCAAAGGCTGGCTTAATTCTTTGTGATTCATACGCAATTCAGACGTAGCTTAAAGAAACAGTGTGGCGTGGTAAGGTCTTGGAAGACATACATGCGACAGAGGTGGGAGAAGCGAAGAGGAAAAAGCCATGCCGCTTAAGCAGGTAAAGTGTTTGTTTTTGTCTTTCTGTTTTAAATGTAAATGCGTGTCAGGTGTTCAATGAAGAATGAAATGCAGTTGCCTCGTCTGACCACCACGCTGAGGGTGCAATTGCAAAGGAAGGATGAATATTTTGACATTGAGCAGGCGTATCTCCAGCGAAAACAGTTTTTGCTCCACAACAAGCGCCTCAAAACGTGAGTTTACTTTCAGTTTTTGTGATTTAAAAAAAATAAATTAGGTGAATCAGGGTTTACAACTGGTTTCAGGCTTTTTCTTCGAGTCCATCCTTAGACGAGGTCATTTCTTCAATTGTTTTAAGACGTATTAAAAATTAGATTCGCCAATGGTCAAAATTTTGATTTTTTTTTTCACTTAGAATTCTTTATGAGAGCACCTTATGAAAAACTGGGAGCACCTTTGCAATGACTCCAATTACCACGATTGAATGACCAAGGGAAAGATTTCCGATATGGGAGAATGAGAGCACCTTTGCAATGTGTATAACACATACATCGTACATGCCGCAGTCGTTGCACACCATGACTACTTGGGTAGTACATTTTGTCAAATAATTCTACAGATTTCTTTATGTTTCCAGATTTTGCACATATGTCTGTTAGGGTAGTCACAAAAGCATCAGAGTAAGGCATGGAGGGGGGCCTCCTTAAAAGTCTCAGCGGATGCTGCTTAGCTTTTTTGGAATATTTTAAAGTTCTTGGTCCCATGGATTTAATGTTGCATTTCTGCTTAAAATTTTAAGCTCCAAAATTTAAGGAATGAACTGCAGTGATTTGATAAAAAATAATAAAGAAATGAACATTCTTTCATTTTTATTTTCTGATAAGAAATTAAAATTTTAGATGATAGACAAGTGGTAGAAAAAATTCCTAGGCTGTAGGGGCAATTTCTAGCCCCACCTCAATTTGGGTGGGGTCCCATGGAGGGGGGCTAAAAAATTTCAGTGGGTGCTGCTGAGATTTTTTAAGATTATTTTAAAGTGGGCGATCCCATGAATTTTGTAGCATCGTTTAAGCTTACAAATTTAAGCTCATATATTTATGGAAGCTGGTGGTCTCGTGAATTTTATTATTTTGCATATTCAATTCAGTTGAGTATAGAAATATAAAATAATAAAAAAATTAACTCGTAAGAATTTGAAAGCTTCATATGATTGACAAGTGGTAGAAAGAAGCCTAAGCTGGTGGGGCAATTTCTAGCTCCACCCCTTTTGCACCTGCTTAAGTTTTTGAGCTAAAAAGTAGGGGCTGCTATTGTTGAGGAAAAGATTCTAATTTATCTTGTAGCATTTTTTGTTTTCCTTAATGGGACCCCCCGCTCCTTAAAAATAGATCTTGAAGCCCCCCCATGGGATCCCACCCTTTCACCAACTGAAATCTGCAGTCCTAAAAGGTAGGGGCTGCTATTTTTCAGAGAAAGATTCCAATTAATCCTGTAGCATAATTTTTTTCCCCATGAGACCTCCAGCTCCATGAAATTAGATTCCCAAGCCCCCCCATGGGACCATACTATAATTGGTTTTAATTACATAAATCCATAAACCTTATTCTGAAGCCATATGTTTGGTGCAAGCTGAAAATTACTTGCGAAGGTTGATGATATTAATTTTACTTTAAATAGTAGTATTTTTCCTTAAAAACATTAAAGGGTCAGTCAAAAAGCTGTAATTGCGCATATCAACCAACTATTGAGGGGCTCACTTCTTGTTGAAGCATTTTATAAACATTTTTTACCTTCCGATGCTTCCATATTTCATATACATGTCAACCACAACAGTCACAAATCTAACTGAAATCCTCTTTTAATTAAGAAGAGCTTTATCCCCCGATCTACGACACTGAATTAGATGCAAGCTGGGAGCATGAGGTTATGGTTGTAATGCTTTCAGTCAGTGACATCTGCTAAGAGAACTCCAATAATTTTCAACAAATTCATTTTGTGCATATTCTGCACATCTTTCTTGGTTTATAGTTTTTGGAAGTGTAACCTCAATTGTATTTTTTAGATCTCTAGTTGGCTCCCCATCTTGTTGAAGCATTTTTACAAACAATTTTTTTCCTTCTAATGCTTCCACATATTTCATACATGTCAGCCACGACAGTCACAAATCTAACTGAAATATTTTCTCAATTAAGAAGAGCTTCATTCCGTGATCCACAAGGTCAAATTAGATGCAAGATTGAAGCATGAGGTCAAGGTTGCAATGCTTTCTGTCAGTGACATATGCTAAGAGAACTCCAAGGATTTCGAACAAATTCATTTTATGCATATTCTGGATGCCTTTCTTGTTCTATATTTGTTGGGAAATGAGACATGGTATTCCTGTTGCTTCTCTTTCTTTTGCCTCTTCGAATAACAACCCTCAAGTTTTTCAACTTACTCAATGGGAACATCCTCCTCCAAGCTTGGTTAAAATTAATGTTGATGGAGCTTCAAAAGACAATCTTGGAAATGTTGGCATAGGGGTGTTTGTCGTGATAATAAGGTAGAGTTAATTGTGGTATGTAGGTAGTCTTGGTGTTGGTTCTGATAATTTTGTGGGGGCTAGATGGTCATTTACCAAGCACTTTTACATGCTAAGCAAAGGCATTTTACCGATATTATTATGAAATTTGACTCTATAATCTTGGTTGATCATTTCAAAAGAAAGTCCTCTCACTTCAAGTAGTGGCAATTGAATGAATGTAAGGAAGACATTAACATCCTCATTCATGGTTTTAGTATTGTCAAGTGGAACCATAATGTGTAAATATTAAATAATTAAAAGTTTTGTTTTGCTTTAACCATTACCCATTCCCAATGAGAAATTGGATTCAATTGGTATGGATTTCATTACGTCTTCCAAAAGCAAGTGGTAAGGATTGCATCATGGTGGTTGTTAATTGGTTGACAAAGTATGCTCACTTAATTGCTTTTGATAAGGCTTAAAAGTCCACCAGATTGTAGTTGTGGTTAAGGAAAACATTGATTAATTGCATGGATGTCCCAAAACAATTGTGTGATTTACATCCAAAATTGTGCAACAAACTTTGGAAGGAACTTTTGACTTGATAGGCACCACTATATCTTTCAATAGTATCTATTGTTGTCAAATAGATGGAAAAATGAAAGTGGTGAATAAGACTTTGGACGGTTATTTGTGGAACTATGCATCAAATTTATATTTTCATGGTTTTGGTGATTGCTAGTAGAAAAGTAATATAGTATGACTGAAAAAAGAAAAACATAGGAAAAAATTGTGGCTTGTGCCTTAAGGCAATTTTTTAGTAGAAAAATTGCAAGTTTTGTGATTTATCACAATAAAATTGCCAAAAACTTGCCTCAACAATAAAATTGTGATTTTGACTTTTTTTTTGAGATTTGCCAATTATTATTTAAAAAATAAGTATTTGGGAAACCTAATTCTAATCCAAAATTTCCTTGATAAAATCCTAATTTTTTGAAAAAATATTTCTTTTGGTATAATTCACTTTCTTTGTTGAACTGTGGTATACAAGACATCAAAGTACTAGTAGTTGATATTTCATCATGGAGAATTAACAAATCTTACAAGCTGTAGAAAATAGTATTATTTTAGACCAGCAGGCCAGCACACCTATTTGGTAGGGTTTGGAGGCATCTTCATCCATATTTTGCATTCATTTTTGCATTTTGTCATAGCTGGAGTAGTTCGCCCAGCTAGGGTTCATGTGGAGCAGCATTTTCTATACATTTTGGCATGTAACTAGGACTGATTTGTATCAGCAGACTTTTGAATTATTTCTGGGCATGTTTGAACCCATTTTGTGATGTATTTTCATGTACATTACTTATGATTTTGTATCAGCAGTTGTGACAAATTGAATATCAGATCTCTTTCATGTTTGGATGGTCATTTTGTTGTTGTTCATTGCTGGATATGTTCGTAATTGCAAGATAGATGTATTTTCCCTACTATTTGAGCATTTTGGAAGCATATGTGTTTGCTGTTCATACTTGTTTGCAATCAGAAAAATTATATCAGAATCTAGGGTTTGAGCAGAAAATTGAAGTGCAGAGATTAAGGGCAGAATTCTGAGTTTTCAGAATCAGCCTTTAGGGCAAAATCCTATGTGGGATATTTCATTTTGGGATACCATCATGAGGAACTATGATCGGTAAACCTACAGGAAAAATAACACCAAAACAAAAAGAGGCTTTTATTAAAATAATATGCATGTCGGATTTAACCCAAAATTAAAAGGAAACTATTTGGTATGTAGGCTATAGAGGATTGCGTAAGCAAATGCTGGAAAACACAGAATGGAAGTGCCTCATGGACCTAATTAAATGCATATTTATGATTTTATCGTAACCAGCTGAGTGTCTGACATAGCCATCTGGATGGTGGACTACATGATTGGCCTCAGCCTTGGCAAAATCTACAACTAGTCACAATACCTGTTAGAGCCCATAAGAGAATTTCTAGCGTGTAAACACAAGGCATTTTACATGACCCAACACATGATTGCTTTATTTTTGGATGGTACATATACCCAAGTTCCTGTTGCCAAATTGAGCAAATTCCAACTGGTTTCGATTATGACACCTCATGGCTCACAACATTCCGTTGGAATATGTTGGACACACAAGCATCTTTAGGGGAAGAAACAAAATCAGGAAAGAGGAAAAGGAAACAAAAAGCATTAGGTGAAGGTGAGGATAACAAAGCAAAATACGAGTAGATTGTGATAACCTCTTCTACCTCTAGCACCACACACATAGACACTCACTCAAACGAAGTAGTGTTAGCGGATGTTGAGACTCAGCCCATAATCCCAGTAGTTCCAGTTGTAGCAGCCGAGTAGACCTAGCCCATAGTCCTAGTAGTTCTAGTTACAGTAGTTGAGGAGACTCAACCCATAGCCCTTGTTTAGAACATTCCTATCACTGAGGCCGAACCCATAGTCTCACCAAGCACAGTGGTAGTGGAAAACATTCTGGTTAGCATTGAATTGACTACCTCATTGGCTTTGGAGGTGTTGCACATGCACCATAAATTGACAGTTGGCTAGAACTCCTTGGCACTCCCATTCATGTTCAGGAGTTTCCTCCTCTGAGTTTGCCTGAGGATATTGAGATGGCTACTGAGTAGCATGGTGTGATTCAATCCACAGGGGAGAGTACACAACCATGCCCTACTATGTAGCCGATTATACCTATTGCAGAGCCAATGCATGTGCAAGAAAGAGAGCCAACTTTGGTACCATGGTCGTCGGTAGACACTCTGACACTACCCATGGCTATAATTGTCCTCCTGCAAAGGAGGAATCCAGTGATTCAGAAGGGATAGTCATTGAGATTTCCAAGCTTGATGAGATTGATCCATTGGGGACTATCCAGAGATATATCTAGAATTTGGAGCCTATGGCCATAGTTATCCAGGAGGTTGC